>JAPZAG010001694.1:0-27401 GCA_027475135.1 Bactrocera correcta | reverse complement strand
TATTAACTTAAATATGTTAAACTAATGATTTGAAGCATTTCGATATCGATTGCTAAATGTGTATATACAAGAAAATCAACTTTATACATAAATATAAGTCTACGGAATTCTTCCAAATGTATTGTCGTTATGCTGCCATGGCTTTACATCAACTTCAATAGGTTAAAGTAGGTTAATTAACTTAAATATGTTAAACGAATGATTTGAAGCATTTCGATATCGATTGCTAAATGCGTATATACAACAAAATCGACTTTATACCTAAATATAAGATTACGGAATTCTTCTAAATGCACAGTCGTTATGCCGCCATGGCTTTATATCAACTTCATTACGTTAAAGAAGGTTAACTAACTTAAATATGTTAAACGAATGATTTGAAGCATTTCGATATCGATAACTAAATGTGTATATACAAGAAAATCGACTCTTTACCAAAATATAAGATTACGGAATTCTTCTAAATGCACTGCCGTTATGCCGCCATGGCTTTAAGCAAACTTCCGTTCGTTAAAGAAGGTTTATTAACTTAAATATGTTAAACTAATGATTTGAAGCATTTCGATATCGATTGCTAAATGCGTATATACAACAAAATCCACTTTATACCTAAATATAAGATAACGGAATTCTTCTAAATGCACTGTCGTTATGCCGCCATGGCTTTATATCAACTTCATTACGCTAAAGAAGTTTAACTTACTTAAATATGTTAAACGAATGATTTGAAGCATTTCTATATCGATTGCCAAATGCGTATATACATCAAAATCGACTTTATACCTAAATATAAGATTACGGAATTCTTCTAAATGCACTGCCTTTATGCCGCCATGGCTTTAAGCAAACTTCCGTTCGTCAAAGAAGGTTTATTAACTTAAATATGTTAAACTAATGATTTGAAGCATTTCGATATCGATTGCAAAATGTGTATATACAAGAAAATCAACTTTATACATAAATATATGTCTACGGAATTCTTCCAAATGTATTGTCGTTATGCTGCCATGGCTTTACATCAACTTCAATACGTTAAAGTAGGTTATTTAACTTAAATATGTTAAACGAATGATTTGAAGCATTTCGATATCGATTGCTAAATGCGTATATACAACAAAATCGACTTTATACCTAAATATAAGATTACGGAATTCTTCTAAATGCACAGTCGTTATGCCGCCATGGCTTTATATCAACTTCATTACGTTAAAGAAGGTTAACTAACTTAAATATGTTAAACGAATGATTTGAAGCATTTCGATATCGATAACTAAATGTGTATATACAAGAAAATCGACTCTTTACCTAAATATAAATTATAACATTACGGAATTCTTCTAAATGCACTGCCGTTATACCGTTAAGGCTTAATATAGACTTCAGTATGCTAAAAAATGTTTATTAATTTAATATGTTAAACTAATGATTTGAAGCATTTCGATATCGATTGCTTAATGTGTATATACAACAAAATCGACTTTATACCTAAATATAAGATTACGGAAATCTTCTAAATGCACTGTCGCTTTGCCGCCATGACTTTATATCACCTTCATTACGTTAAAGAAGGTTAACTAACTTAAATATGTTAAACGAATGATTTGAAGCATTTCGATATCGATAGCTGAATGTGTATATACAAGAAAATCGACTCTTTACCTAAATATAAGATTACGGAATTCTTCCAAATGCACTGTCGTTATGCCGCCATGGCTTTATGTAAACTTCGGCAAGATAAAGAAGGTTAATTAACTTAAATATGTTAAACTAATGATTTGAAGCATTTCGATATCGATTGCTAAATGGGTATATACAACAAAATCGGTTTAATACCTAAATATAAGATTACAGAATTCTTCTAAATGCACTGTCGTTATGTCGCCATGGCTTTATATCACCTTCATTACGTTAAAGAAGGTTAACTAACTTAAATATGTTAAACGAATGATTTGAAGCATTTCGATATTGATTGCCAAATGCCTATATACAACAAAATCGACTTTATACCTAAATATAAGATTACGGAATTCTTCTAAATGCACAGTCGTTATGCCGCCATGGCTTTATATCAACTTCATTACGTTAAAGAAGGTTAACTAACTTAAATATGTTAAACGAATGATTTGAAGCATTTCGATATCGATAACTAAATGTGTATATACAAGAAAATCGACTTTATACCTAAATATAAGATTACGGAATTCTTCTAAATGCACAGTCGTTATGCCGCCATGGCTTTATATCAACTTCATTACGTTAAAGAAGGTTAACTAACTTAAATATGTTAAACGAATGATTTGAAGCATTTCGATATCGATAACTAAATGTGTATATACAAGAAAATCGACTCTTTACCTAAATATAAAATTATAACATTACGGAATTCTTCTAAATGCACTGCCGTTATACCGTTAAGGCTTAATATAGACTTCAGTATGCTAAAAAATGTT
Organism: Bactrocera correcta; assembly: GCA_027475135.1. Classification (NCBI taxonomy): domain Eukaryota; kingdom Metazoa; phylum Arthropoda; class Insecta; order Diptera; family Tephritidae; genus Bactrocera; species Bactrocera correcta. The sequence goes on along the minus strand of JAPZAG010001694.1, from coordinate 24,951 downwards.
TATTAACTTAATATGTTAAACTAATGATTTGAAGCATTTCGATATCGATTGCTTAATGTGTATATACATCAAAATCGACTTTATACCTAAATATAAGATTACGGAATTCTTCTAAATGCACTGCCGTTATGCCGCCATGGCTTTAAGCAAACTTCCGTTCGTTAAAGAAGGTTTATTAACTTAAATATGTCAAACTAATGATTTGAAGCATTTCGATATCGATTGCTAAATGTGTATATACAAGAAAATCAACTTTATACATAACTATAAGTCTACGGAATTCTTCCAAATGTATTTTCGTTATGCTGCCATGGCTTTACATCAACTTCAATACGTTGAAGAAGGTTAATTAACTTAAATATGTTAAACGAATGATTTGAAGCATTTCGATATCGATTGCTTAATGTGCATATACAACAAAAACGACTTTATACCTAAATATAAGATTACGGAATTCTTCTAAATGCACTGTCGTTATGCCGCCATGACTTTATATCACCTTCATTACGTTAAAGAAGGTTAACTAACTTAAATATGTTAAACGAATGATTTGAAGCATTTCGATATCGATTGCTAAATGTGTATATACAACAAAATCGGTTTAATACCTAAATAAAAGATTACAGAATTCTTCTAAATGCACTGTCGTTATGTCGCCATGACTTTATATCACCTTCATTACGTTAAAGAAGGTTAACTAACTTAAATATGTTAAACGAATGATTTGAAGCATTTCGATATTGATTGCCAAATGCGTATATACAACAAAATCGACTTAATACCTAAATATAAGATTACGGAATTCTTCTAAATGCACTGTCGTTATACCGCCATGGCTTTATATCACCTTCATTACGTTAAAGAAGGGTAACTAACTTAAATATGTTAAACGAATGATTTGAAGCATTTCGATATCGATTGCTAAATGCGTATATACAACAAAATCTGGTTTATACCTAAATATAAGATTATGTAATTCTTCTAAATGCACTGTCGTTATGGCGCCATGGCTTTATATCACCTTCATTACGTTAAAGAAGGTTAACTAACTTAAATATGTTAAACGATTGATTTGAAGCATTTCGACATCGATTGCTAAATGCGTATATACAACAAAATCGACTTTATACCTAAATATAAGATTACGGAATTCTTCTAAATGCACTGTCGTTATGCCGCCATGGCTTTATATCACCTTCATTACGCTTAAGAAGGTTAACTTACTTAAATATGTTAAACGAATGATTTGAAGCATTTCTATATCGATTGCCAAATGCGTATATACATCAAAATCGACTTTATACCTAAATAAAAGATTACGGAATTCTTCTAAATTCACTGCCGTTATGCCGCCATGGCTTTAAGCAAACTTCCGTTCGTTAAAGAAGGTTTATTAACTTAAATATGTTAAACTAATGATTTGAAGCATTTCGATATCGATTGCTAAATGTGTATATACAAGAAAATAAACTTTATACATAAATATAAGACTAGGGAATTCTTCCAAATGTATTGTCGTTATGCTGCCATGGCCTTATATCAACTTCAATACGTTAAAGAAGGTTAATTAACTTAAATATGTTAAACGAATGATTTGAAGCATTTCGATATCGATTGCTAAAAGCGTATATACAACAAAATCGACTTTATACCTAAATATAAGATTACGGAATTCTTCTAAATGCACTGTCGTTATGCCGCCATGGCTTTATGTCAACTTCATTACGTTAAAGAAGGTTAACTAACTTAAATATGTTAAACGAATGATTTGAAGCATTTCGATATCGATAGCTAAATGTGTATATACAAGAAAATCGACTTTTTACCTAAATATAAAATTATAACATTACGGAATTCTTCTAAATGCGCCTGCCGTTATACCGTTAAGGCTTTATGTAGACTTCAGTATGCTAAAAAGTTTATTAATTTAAAATATGTTAAACTAATGATTTGAAGCATTTCGATATTGATTCCCTTAATGTGTATATACAACAAAATCGACTTAATACCTAAATATAAGATTACGGAATTCTTCAAACATGCACTGTCGTTATGCCGCCATGGCTTTATATCACCTTCATTACGTTGAAAAAGGGGTTAACTAACTTAAATATGTTAAACGAATGATTTGAAGCATTTCGATATCGATTGCTAAATGTGTATATACAACAAAATCGGTTTTAAATACCTAAATATAAGATTCGGTAATTCTTCTAAATGCACTGTCGTTAGGGTCGCCATGGCTTTATATCACCTTCATTACGTTAAAGAAGGTTAACTAACTTAAATATGTTAAACAAATTGATTTGAAGCATTTAAAAACATTGATTCCCTAAATGCGTATATACAACAAAATCGACTTTATACCTAAATATAAGATTACGGAATTCTTCTAAATGCACTGTCGTTATGCCGCCATGGCTTTATATCACCTTCATTACGTTAAAAGAAGGTTAACTTACTTAAATATGTTAAACGAATGATTTGAAGCATTTCTATATCGATTCCCTAAATGCGTATATAAAATCAAAATCGGCTTTATACCTAAATAAAAGATTACGGAATTCTTCTAAATTCACTGCCGTTATGCCGCCATGGCTTTAAGCAAACTTCCGTTCGTTAAAGAAGGTTTATTAACTTAAATATGTTAAACTAATGATTTGAAGCATTTCGATATCGATTGCTAAATGTGTATATACAAGAAAATAAACTTTATACATAAATATAAGACTACGGAATTCTTCCAAATGTATTGTCGTTATGCTGCCATGGCCTTATATCAACTTCAATACGTTAAAGAAGGTTAATTAACTTAAATATGTTAAACGAATGATTTGAAGCATTTCGATATCGATTGCTAAAAGCGTATATACAACAAAATCGACTTTATACCTAAATATAAGATTACGGAATTCTTCTAAATGCACTGTCGTTATGCCGCCATGGCTTTATGTCAACTTCATTACGTTAAAGAAGGTTAACTAACTTAAATATGTTAAACGAATGATTTGAAGCATTTCGATATCGATAGCTAAATGTGTATATACAAGAAAATCGACTTTTTACCTAAATATAAAATTATAACATTACGGAATTCTTCTAAATGCGCCTGCCGTTATACCGTTAAGGCTTTATGTAGACTTCAGTATGCTAAAAAATGTTTATTAACTTAATATGTTAAACTAATGATTTGAAGCATTTCGATATCGATTGCTTAATGTGTATATACAACAAAATCGAATTTATACCTAAATATAAGATTACGGAATTCTTCTACATGCACTGTCGTTATGCCGCCATGACTTTATATCACCTTCATTACGTTGAAGAAGGTTAACTAACTTAAATATGTTAAACGAATGATTTGAAGCATTTCGATATCGATTGCTAAATGTGTATATACAACAAAATCGGTTTAATACCTAAATATAAGATTCCGGAATTCTTCTAAATGCACTGTCGTTATGTCGCCATGGCTTTATATCACCTTCATTACGTTAAAGAAGGTTAACTAACTTAAATATGTTAAACGAATGATTTGAAGCATTTCAAAATTGATTGCCAAATGCGCATATACAACAAAATCGACTTTATACCTAAATATAAGATTACGGAATTCTTCTAAATGCACTGTCGTTATGCCGCCATGGCTTTATATCACCTTCATTACGTTAAAGAAGGTAAACTAACTTAAATATGTTAAACGAATGATTTGAAGCATTTCGATATCGATTGCTAAATGCGTATATACAACAAAATCGGCTTTATACCTAAATATAAGATTACGTAATTCTTCTAAATGCACTGTCGTTATGGCGCCATGGCTTTATATCACCTTCATTACGTTAAAGAAGGTTAACTAACTTAAATATGTTAAACGATTGATTTGAAGCATTTCGACATCGATTGCTAAATGAGTATATACAAGAAAGTCGACTTTTTACCTAAATATAAGATTACGAAATTCTTCCAAATGCACTGCCGTTATACCGTTTTGGCTTTATGTAAACTTCAGTAAGATAAAGAAGGTTAATTAACTTAAATATGTTAAACTAGAGATTTAAAGCATTTCGATATCGATTGCAAGATGCGTATATACAACAAAATCGACTTTATACCTAAATATAAGATTACGGAATTCTTCTAAATGCACTGTCGTTGAGCCGCCATGGCTTTATACCACCTTCATTACGGTAAAAAAGGTTAACTTACTTAAATATGTTAAACTAATGATTTGAAGCATTTCGATATCGATCGCTAAATGTGTACATACAAGAAAATCGACTTTTTACATAAATATAAGACTACGGAATTCTTCCAAATGTACTGTCGTTATGCCGCCATGGCTTTATATCAACTTCAATACGTTAAAGAAGGTTAATTAACTTAAATATGTTAAACTAATGATTGGAAGCATCTCGATATCGATCGCTTTTTTGATTCGACTTTATACTTAAATATAAGATAACGGAATTCATATAAATATACTGCCGTTATGCCGTTATTGCTTTATGTAAACTTCAGTAAGATAAAGAAAGTTAATTAACTTAAATATGCTAAACCAGTTATTTGAAGCATTTCGATATCGATTGCTAAATGTGTAAATACAAGAAAATCCACTTCATACCTAAATATAAAATTGTAACATTACGGAATTCTTCTAAATGCACTGCCGTTATACCGTTAAGGCTTTATGTAGACTTTAGTAAGCTAAAAAGCGTTTATTAACTTAATATGTTAAACTAATGATATGAAGCATTTCGATATCGATAGCTAAATGTGTATATACAAGAAAATCGACTTTATACCTAAATATAAGATTACGGAATTCTTCTACATGCACTGCCGTTATGCCGCCATGGCTATATGCCAACTTTAGATCGTTAAAGAGGGTTAACTAACTTAAATATGTTAAACGAATAATTTGAAGAATTTCGATATCGATAGATAAATGTGTATATACAAGAAAATCGACTTTTTACCTAAATATAAGATCACGAAATTCTTCCAAATGCACTGCCGTTATACCGTTTTGGCGTTATGTAAACTTCAGTAAGATAAAGAAGGTTAATTAACTTAAATATGTTAAAATAATGATTTGAAGCATTTCGATATCGATTGCTTAATGTGTATATACAACAAAATCGATTTTATACCTAAATACAAGATTACGGGTTTCTTCCAAATCTACTGTCGTTATGCCGCCATGGCTTTATATCAACTTTAATACGTTAAAGAAGGTTAATTAACTTAAATATGTTAAACTAATGATTTGAAGCATTTCGATATCGATTGCTAAATGCGTATATACAACAAAATCGACTTTATACCTGAATATAAGATTACAGAATTTTTCTAAATGCACTGCCGTTATGCCGCCATGGCTTTATGTCACCTTCATTACGTTAAAGAAGTTTAACTAACATAAATATGTTAAACTAATGATTTGAAGATTTTCGATATCGATTTCTAAATGTGTAAATACAATTAAATCGACTATATACCTAAATATAAGATCACGGAACTCTTCTACCTGCACTGTCGTTATGCCGCCATGGCTTTATATCACCTTCATTACGTTAAAGAAGGTTAATTAACTTAAATATGTTAAACTAATGATTTGAAGCATTTCGATATAGATTGCTAAATGCGTATGTACAACAAAATCGACTTTATACCTAAATATAAGATAGCGGAATTCATATAAATATATCGCCGTTATGCCGTTGAGGCTTTATGTAAACTTCATTAAGATAAAGAAGGTTAATTAACTTAAATATGCTAAACCAGTTATTTGAAGCATTTCGATATCGATTGCTAAATGAGTATATACAAGAAAATCGACTTTATACCTAAATATAAGATTACGGAATTCTCCCAAATGCACTGCCGTTATGCCGTTATGGCTTTATGTTAACTTCAGAAGGTTTATTAACTTAGATATGTTACACTAGTTATTTGAAGCATTTCGAAATCGATTGCATACTGCATATATACAAGAAAATCGACTTTCTACCTAAATATAAGATTATGGAATTCTTCCAAATATACTGTCGTTATGCCGCCATGGCTTTATATCAACTTCAATATGTTATAGAAGCAAGAAGAAGAAGAATTAACTTAAATATGTTAAACTAAGGATTTGAAGCATTTCGATATCGATTGCTAAATGTGTATATACACCAAAATCGACTTTATACCTAAATATAAGCTTACGGAATTCTTCTAAATGCACTGCCGTTATGCCGCCATGGCTTTATGTTAACTTCAGTGTTTTAAAGAAGCTTTATTAACTTAAATATGTTAAACTAATGATTTGAAGATTTTCGAAATCGATTGCTTAATGCATATACACAACAAAATCGACTTTATACCTAAATATAAGATTACGGAATTCTTCCAAATGCACTGCCGTTATTCCGTTATGGCTTTATGTTAACTTCAGTTCGTTTAAGAAGGATTATTAACTTAAATATGTTAAACCAGTTATTTGAAGCATTTCGATTGCTTAATGCATATATACAAGAAAATCGACTTTATATCTAAATATAAGATCACGGAATTCTTCCAAATGTACTGTCGTTATACCACCATGGCTTTATATCAACTCCAATACGTTAAAAAATGTTAAATGACTTAAATATGTTAAAATAATGATTTGAAGCATTTAGATATCGATATATAAATGTGTATATAAAAGAAAATCGACTTTATACCTAAATATAAGATTACGGAATACTTCCAAATGTACTGTCGTTATGCCGCCATGGCTTTATATCAACTTCAATATGTTATAGAATTATAATTAACTTAAATATGTTAAACTAATGATTTGAAGCATTTCATATAGATCAACGGAACTCTTTACCTAAATGTCGTTTTTTGCCGCCTGGCTTTATTACCTTCATTAGTTAAAGAAGGTTAATTAACTTAAATATGTTAAACCATTATTTGAAGCATTTCGATATCGATTGCTAAATGAGTATATACAAGAAAATCGACTTTATACCTAAATATAAGATTACGGAATTCTCCCAAATGCACTGCCGTTATGCCGTTATGGCTTTATGTTAACTTCAGAAGGTTTATTAACTTAGATATGTTACACTAGTTATTTGAAGCATTTCGAAATCGATTGCATACTGCATATATACAAGAAAATCGACTTTCTACCTAAATATAAGATTATGGAATTCTTCCAAATATACTGTCGTTATGCCGCCATGGCTTTATATCAACTTCAATATGTTATAGAAGCAAGAAGAAGAAGAATTAACTTAAATATGTTAAACTAAGGATTTGAAGCATTTCGATATCGATTGCTAAATGTGTATATACACCAAAATCGACTTTATACCTAAATATAAGCTTACGGAATTCTTCTAAATGCACTGCCGTTATGCCGCCATGGCTTTATGTTAACTTCAGTGTTTTAAAGAAGCTTTATTAACTTAAATATGTTAAACTAATGATTTGAAGATTTTCGAAATCGATTGCTTAATGCATATACACAACAAAATCGACTTTATACCTAAATATAAGATTACGGCCAAATCACTGCCGTTATTCCGTATGGCTTTATTTAACTTATTCGTTTAAGAAGGTTATTAACTTAAATATGTTAAACCATTATTTGAAGCATTTCGATTGTTAATGCTATATACAAAAAATCGACTTTATACTAAATATAAGATACGGAATTTTCCAAATGACTGCGTTATCCCCATGGCTTTATTCAACTTCATACGTTAAAAAGTTAAATACTAAATATGTTAAATAATGATTTGAAGATTTGATATCGATTTAAATGTGTAATAAAAAAAATCGACTTTATACCTAATATAAGATACGGAATCTTCACTGACTGTCGTTATGCCGCCATGGCTTTATATCACCTTCATTAGTTAAAGAAGTTAATTAACTTAAATATGTTAAACTAATGATTTGAAGCATTTCATATAGATCAACGGAACTCTTTTACCTAAATTGTCGTTTTTTGCCGCCTGGCTTTATTAAACTTCATTAAGTAAAGAAGGTTAATTAACTTAAATATGTTAACCATGATTTGAAGCATTTCGATATCGATTGCTAAATGAGTATATACAAGAAAATCGACTTTATACCTAAATATAAGATTACGGAATTCTCCCAAATGCACTGCCGTTATGCCGTTATGGCTTTATGTTAACTTCAGAAGGTTTATTAACTTAGATATGTTACACTAGTTATTTGAAGCATTTCGAAATCGATTGCATACTGCATATATACAAGAAAATCGACTTTCTACCTAAATATAAGATTATGGAATTCTTCCAAATATACTGTCGTTATGCCGCCATGGCTTTATATCAACTTCAATATGTTATAGAAGCAAGAAGAAGAAGAATTAACTTAAATATGTTAAACTAAGGATTTGAAGCATTTCGATATCGATTGCTAAATGTGTATATACACAACAAAATCGACTTTATACCTAAATATAAGATTACGGAATTCTTCCAAATGCACTGCCGTTATTCCGTTATGGCTTTATGTTAACTTCAGTTCGTTTAAGAAGGATTATTAACTTAAATATGTTAAACCAGTTATTTGAAGCATTTCGATTGCTTAATGCATATATACAAGAAAATCGACTTTATATCTAAATATAAGATCACGGAATTCTTCCAAATGTACTGTCGTTATATCACCATGGCTTTATATCAACTCCAATACGTTAAAAAATGTTAAATGACTTAAATATGTTAAAATAATGATTTGAAGCATTTAGATATCGATATATAAATGTGTATATAAAAGAAAATCGACTTTATACCTAAATATAAGATTACGGAATACTTCCAAATGTACTGTCGTTATGCCGCCATGGCTTTATATCAACTTCAATATGTTATAGAATTATAATTAACTTAAATATGTTAAACTAATGATTTGAAGCATTTCAATATAAGATCACGGAACTCTTCTACCTGCACTGTCGTTATGCCGCCATGGCTTTATATCACCTTCATTACGTTAAAGAAGGTTAATTAACTTAAATATGTTAAACTAATGATTTGAAGCATTTCGATATCGATTGCTAAATGAGTATATACAAGAAAATCGACTTTATACCTAAATATAAGATTACGGAATTCTCCCAAATGCACTGCCGTTATGCCGTTATGGCTTTATGTTAACTTCAGAAGGTTTATTAACTTAGATATGTTACACTAGTTATTTGAAGCATTTCGAAATCGATTGCATACTGCATATATACAAGAAAATCGACTTTCTACCTAAATATAAGATTATGGAATTCTTCCAAATATACTGTCGTTATGCCGCCATGGCTTTATATCAACTTCAATATGTTATAGAAGCAAGAAGAAGAAGAATTAACTTAAATATGTTAAACTAAGGATTTGAAGCATTTCGATATCGATTGCTAAATGTGTATATACACAACAAAATCGACTTTATACCTAAATATAAGATTACGGAATTCTTCCAAATGCACTGCCGTTATTCCGTTATGGCTTTATGTTAACTTCAGTTCGTTTAAGAAGGATTATTAACTTAAATATGTTAAACCAGTTATTTGAAGCATTTCGATTGCTTAATGCATATATACAAGAAAATCGACTTTATATCTAAATATAAGATCACGGAATTCTTCCAAATGTACTGTCGTTATATCACCATGGCTTTATATCAACTCCAATACGTTAAAAAATGTTAAATGACTTAAATATGTTAAAATAATGATTTGAAGCATTTAGATATCGATATATAAATGTGTATATAAAAGAAAATCGACTTTATACCTAAATATAAGATTACGGAATACTTCCAAATGTACTGTCGTTATGCCGCCATGGCTTTATATCAACTTCAATATGTTATAGAATTATAATTAACTTAAATATGTTAAACTAATGATTTGAAGCATTTCAATATCGATAGCTAAATGTGTATATACAAGAAAATCGACTTTATACCTAAATATAAGATTACGGAATTCTTCTACATGCACCGCCGTTATGCTGCCACGACTATATGCCAACTTCAGATCGTTGAAAAAAGTTTATTAACTTAAATATGTTAAACTAATGATTTGAAGCATTTCGATATCGATTGCTAAATGAGTATATACAAGAAAATCGACTTTATACCTAAATATGAGATTACGTAATTCTTCTAAATGCTTTGCCGTTAAGCCGTTAAGGTGTTTGTAGACTTCAGTAAGATAAAGAGGGTTAATTAACTTAAATATGTTAAACTAATGTATTGAGGCATTTCAAAATCGATTGCTAAATGTGTATATACAAGAAAATCGACTTTATACCTAAATATAAGATTACGGAATTCTTCTTAATGCACTGCCGTTATGCAATTATGGCTTTATGTTAACTTTTGTTCGTTAAAGAAGGTTTATTAACTTAAATATGTTAAACTAATGAATTGAAGCATTTCGAAAGCGATTTCTAAATGAGTGTATACAAGAAAATCGACTTTATACCTTAATATAAGATTACGGAATTCTTCCAAATGTACTGTCGTTATGCCGCCATGGCTTTATATCAACTACAATATGTTAAAGAAGGTTAATTAACTAAAATATGTTAAACTAATGATTTGAGGCATTTCGATATCGATTGCTAAATGTTTATATACAACAAAATCGACTTTATACCTAAAGATAAGCTTACGGAATTCTCCTAAATGCACTGCCGTTATGCCGTTATGGCTTTATGCTAACTTCAGTTCGTTAAAGAAGGTTTATTAACTCAGATATGTTACACCAGTTATTTGAAGCATTTCGAAATCGATTGCTTAAAGCATTTATACCAGAAAGTCGACTTTATACCTAAATATAAGATTACGGAATTCTTCTAAATGCACTGTCGTTATGCCGCCATGGCTTTATATCAACTTCAATACGTTAAAGAAGGTTAATTAACTTAAATATGTTAAACTAATGATATGAAGCATTTCGATATCGATTGCTAAATGCGTATATACAACAAAATCGACTTTATACCTCAATATAAGATTACGGAATTCTTCTAAATGCACTGTCGTTATGCCGCCATGGCTTTATATCACCTTCATTACGTTAAAGAAGTTTAACTAACATAAATATGTTAAACTAATGATTTGAAGATTTTCGATATCAATTGCTAAATGTGTAAATACAAGAAAATCGACTATATACCTAAATATAAGATTACGGAACTCTTCTACCTGCACTGTCGTTATGCCGCCATGGCTTTATATCACCTTACTTACGTTAAAGAACGTTAATTAACTTTAATATGTTAAACTAATGATTTGAAGCATTTCGATATCGATTGCTAAATGCGTATGTACAACAAAATCGACTTTATACCTAAATATAAGCTTACGGAATTCTTCTAAATGCACTGTCGTTATACCGTTAAGGCTTTATGTTAACTTCAGTGCGTTAAAGAAGCTTTATTAACTTAAATATGTTAAACTAATATTTTGAAGATTTTCGAAATCGAGTGCTAAATGCACATACACAACAAAATCGACTTTATACCTAAATATAAGATTACGGAATTCTTCCAAATGCACTGCCGTTATTCCGTTATAGCTTTATGTTAACTTAAGTTCGTTTAAGAAGGTTTATTAACTTAAATATGTTAAACCAGTTATTTGAAGCATTTCGATTGCTTAATGCATATATACAAGGAAATCGACTTTATACCTAAATATAAGATCACGGAATTCTTCCATATGTACTGTCGTTATACCACCATGGCCTTATATCAACTACAATACGTTAAAAAAGGTTAATTAACTTAAATATGTTAAAATAATGATTTGAAGCTTTTAGATATCGATATCTAAATGTGTATATAAAAGAAAATCGACTTTATACCTAAATATAAGATTACGGAATACTTCCAAATGTACTGTCGTTATGCCGCCATCGCTTTATATCAACTTCAATATGTTATAGAAGGATAATTAACTTAAATATGTTAAACTAATGATTTGAAGCATTTCGATATCGATAGCTAAATGTGTATATACAAGAAAACCGACTTTATATCTAAATATAAGATTACGGAATTCTTCTACATGCACTGCCGTTATGCCGCCACGACTATATGCCAACTTCAGATCGTTGAAGAAAGTTTATTAACTTAAATATGTTAAACTAATGATTTGAAGCATTTCGATATCGATTGCTAAATATATATGTACAAGAAAATCGAATTTATATCTAAATATAAGTGTTTAAATGAGTTAGGTCTCCCCACTCTATCCGGAAAAGCTAGCGCACCCTAGCGCAACTCACCTCGCCTAATTGGAACACCAAACTCAACATCTGAAAATAACATGCACCAATACACCACACCTGGGGACAAATTAGATTTCACCACAGCAAATAGCCACTATCTAATACCTAACAAAAGGAGTTGATTATCGCTTTTTTCACACATTCGTTTTAGACTTTCGAATAGAAACGTTGACCACACAGCATCTACGCGCTGACCTTTTTCGCATGTCAACTTTTGTATATACATATACACATTCGCTAACGTACGAATCCGCGTACGCCAAAACCGGCAAATATCTCTCGGAATTGGAATCTCGCCGCCCTTCCCGTGGATTATATTTAAAACTTAATATAATATTATTTTAATGTTATTAATAAAATGGTGGAAAAAACAAATTGTATGCAAAAATTAAACGGATATTTTTATTTTGATTAACGCAGTGGTAGCTGCACCCCACGAGATTGAGTCTAAACTTAAATATGGTCCTTCGAGCCTTACCGAAAGGCACCTTCGGAAAAAAGAAAACAAAATTTAATATTTAAATAAATTAAAAATAAATTGTGGTAATAGAAAACAAAAGAAAGTTCGGTAAGAAAGTGCAGTGACACGAAGTGCAGAAACGAACAAAACAAAATAAAACGCAGTGACCCAAACAAAAATAACAAAATAAAAGAAAAACAAAGCAAGATAACTTATCCATGCATATGTATTTATATTATAATTATGTATATGTATATTAGTGAGGTGACAAAAATGTGAAAAGAGTGGTTTTCTGATGAAGTGACAGAAACAAAAACAAAGTCCTCTGAAAAATTAAACTACCAAACAAGAGAGCAATAAACATCTCCGCGAAACCCAAAAATCCACACAATCGGGCGCGAAAATAAAAACAATTAGATAAACGACACAATCGGGCGCGAACAACTAAAACGAATATATTACATACAAAAAAACACACAGTACGAGGAGGAGCTGGAGCACAGAAGGAGAACAACAACAAAGAAAAGAGAGAAACGAAGAATCGAGCCAGTTGGAATACTAGAAGAAGAGGAAAACAGGGATTGACGATAAAACTCTTACATACATTTACACATATGTATGTACATATTATACCCCCCAAAAAACCCCTTGCGGGATGATAAAGTGAGTGGTATCGATTCCATTTAATATTATTATTTATTATGCACGAATGTTTGTATGTATGGCTAAAATTACAGTTTTATGTAGTCATACATAAAACCTGTAATAAAAAATCCGTTTGGTTAAAATAACCAAACTGGTACCAAGCGGTAAGAATTTACATTTTGATTTCTAAAAAAGATCAAAATGCTAACATAAAATAAATATATATTTCCAAATATACTATATATACATACATAAAAGTGATAGCCTTGCATGATTACCTTTGTGTATCTAAACACAACAATTTAACAATCAGAAAAACTAATTCAAGTATTACTTGCAAATTTCTTCGGCAATACCCCTTGTGTTTAACAAAAACAGTAAGCCGGATTGCATAAATTATGTATGCAAAGGCTCAAACATTAATTACAATTATAAGATAAAAAACAAAAAAAAGATAGGCAAAAAATGCAAATATACTTACAATAAGCATATTTACTTAGTGCATGTACCATATACATATTACGCATATATATTGCGAAACATATTTACAAAGTGCATATTTACATATAAATGTGTGCACCTTTTTTTTCAATTCGTTTTCACGCTCTCTTCACAGTGCATAAACAAGCAAGCTTACAAAAAGCAAATTGATCTCCTAACGAGCTCTCAATTCCTTAAGAACATAAACATAATACTAATAATTCGTGCCTGCTTAGGTAAAAAGCACATTGATCTCTCCAACGAGCTCTTAATTGCACAAAACATAAGTACCTATAATACATACGCATGTACATAGAAGTCCACGTATTAGGGTGTACCTAACTACAAAACATTCGGACATAATAAATATAAATTAATTAAAAGCGCGTTTCTTAATAATTAAGTTAAGAAATTACAAATTACCATAGGGATAAAATAATAAAAACATAAAAATAAAGAAAAAAACGACAACCTATTCTGTCGCAAGTAATACAAAACGTTATTAATAAAACTAATATTATCAGCAAGATAATCCGAAATAATAAACTCTTATTTACATAAAAGAGTATTCGGTTTCCAATCATACTATATTCCTATTAAATTCAGTTCACACTGAGAAATCTTGAATTCATTTTAAAAAAGATCTAGTACATACAACCAAAATAATGAACAATAACAAAAATCAAAGTACACCTGGAGCTACACGCTCAAAACAGGTTGCTAAATTTATTTCAGAAAGTGACAGTTTAACAAGATACTGCACTAAATTTGCCTCTTCACCGATTCACGAAAACTCTGAATCGTTATTAGAAGTAAAAGGCCAAAATCTTAAAAATTTTTGGACTCGCCTCCAAGCGGCTCATGACGCCATACTAGAATCTGACGATTCAGACTTGCCACATAATTTTAAATCATCGGCTTATGATATTTACGAAAACTGCTTAGACCAGTACGAAGAAACAAAAGCTATGATCTCCGATCAACTAAAGCTAATAAAAGCAATTGCACCTACTCCCCACAGTAGAGTAGAGCTGTCACAAATAGATAGTCAAAGGGCAAGTTCAGGCATTCAACTCGAGGTGCCCGCATGTGACACAGAAACATTTTATGGAGGTTATGAAGAATGGCCGTCCTTCCGGGACATGTTTACAGCCGTTTACATCAACCATCAAGAACTATCAAAAGCACAAAAATTGTATCACCTCAGATACAAAACGAAAGGTCAAGCATGCGAAATAGTTAAACAGTTCGCATTAAATGACGACAATTTTAATTTGGCTTGGGAAGCTCTAAAAGCTAGATTTGAAAATGAAAGAATACTGGTCGATAAACAAGTAACGACACTAATGAACTTGCCAAAAATTAAGAAAGGAACAAGTGTAGAATTCATCAAATTAGAATCCACTGTTTCAAATTGTTTGTCGATTCTATCGACACTAAATATTCCCACACACAGCTGGGACCCAATTCTGGTAAACGTTTGCACCGCCGCATTACCAGAAAAGTCGTTACTTCTATGGGAGCAATCGCTCTCATCACGGAAAAAGTGCCCAACGTGGCAAAAAATGAAAGATTTTCTCACCACCCAATATGAAATTGCGGAAAGGTTAGAAGAAAAAATAATCAAAACTAAAACCATTAAACAAGACCAAAATAGAAGCTTCAATAGACCCCAAGCTAGAAGCAATAACAATATAAACAGAAGCA
The DNA here is from genome assembly GCA_027475135.1 of Bactrocera correcta. Taxonomy (NCBI): domain Eukaryota; kingdom Metazoa; phylum Arthropoda; class Insecta; order Diptera; family Tephritidae; genus Bactrocera; species Bactrocera correcta. Next base: position 9,346 of record JAPZAG010001694.1, on the reverse strand, counting down.
CTTACAAAGCGCAATCGTTCACATCCGAACAAAGAAAACATACGTCATGCGAACTATGCACAAAAGGGCACCAGCTTAAAACTTGCGAGAAGTTTAAAAAATTAAAAGTTAACGAACGAAATAATTTTGTCAGGTCAAAACGACTTTGCACAAATTGCTTGTCACATGCGCACACTTATAAAAATTGCAAAAGCAAATTCAATTGCATATATTGTCACAAAAGACATCACTCAATGCTTCATTACAGCACATATAACACCCAACCCCATAAAAGCGCTTATAAATCAAGAACCACGGGTTTAATTGCAAACGCAAATCCCGAAAAACAAAATTCTAAAAATAGCCAAGAGACACCATGTTGCTCAAAGGCTCAAAAAGTTCAAACGCTACACAGCGAAATACAAAGTGGACTAGTTACAGAACTAGTTACCACCATGCCAACTAAAGTTGAGTATAATACAAACAGATACCTTAATTCACAATTAAGGAAATTTCGTATGTTAAGGAAACTTCCCCCTATAACAAACAAAACTCCAGAAGATCAGTATTGTGAAGACTTCTCTAAAGCCACAACTACTCGATCAAATAATGGCCGGTACGTCGTACGACAACCAATAGAGCCACAATTTTCTAATACTCCACAAATTGGTAAAAAATACAAAGTCAGAGTTACCTCTGACAGTCCAAATTATTAAAAGCACATACAACTTTTCGGCCCCGCAGGATGGCTTTCGCCAATAATGAAAAAATAATTCTGAACATATCCTAGAGCGGTGGCGGGCTACTACACGCCAAATTAGTGCGTACTAAAAATAAAATATACACAATATTATCAAAAAGTCGAAAAATCGACATTTTCATACATTTTCAAAATGCATACAATATCAAAAGGAAGTCAAGGGATCACCATACTCCCAATGCGATACAGTGACGCACCTAGACTTAACAAAAGCAAAGGTAGCTCTTATCGCACCTACATTAGCGCTTCTGATAAGGGTAGTTGGTGAGAATTTCTTGTACAACTTGAACATCCCACTTAAAAAGTTATAATTCTAAATGAAGCCGTTCGCAATTACCGGCCACACTCTCGCAAGATTCCTCTAATTTCATAGTCCTAACTCAAGGGCTAAGGAGTAACCATACTGGCCACATCTGAGCCAGGCCGATACACACATCCTTCATAAGCCGATAACACAGAAAATGTAAATAATATGCAGCTAGCTTGACAAGTCGATATTAAAGAAATTTTAAATAAAACTATAAATAATAATTATATCAAAAACATATGTTTAAAACCAACGCCGCATTTCGCACTTACAGGTATTTTGCGCCCTCGGGTACTCTACCAGAAGTACTCCGAAATACAAGCAGTCGCATATATGGTACACTCGTGTAATACTAGGCAAAATATTTGCCTAGGGGGCCCAGTATGTTTAAATGAGTTAGGTCTCCCCACTCTATCCGGAAAAGCTAGCGCACCCTAGCGCAACTCACCTCGCCTAATTGGAACACCAAACTCAACATCTGAAAATAACATGCACCAATACACCACACCTGGGGACAAATTAGATTTCACCACAGCAAATAGCCACTATCTAATACCTAACAAAAGGAGTTGATTATCGCTTTTTTCACACATTCGTTTTAGACTTTCGAATAGAAACGTTGACCACACAGCATCTACGCGCTGACCTTTTTCGCATGTCAACTTTTGTATATACATATACACATTCGCTAACGTACGAATCCGCGTACGCCAAAACCGGCAAATATCTCTCGGAATTGGAATCTCGCCGCCCTTCCCGTGGATTATATTTAAAACTTAATATAATATTATTTTAATGTTATTAATAAAATGGTGGAAAAAACAAATTGTATGCAAAAATTAAACGGATATTTTTATTTTGATTAACGCAGTGGTAGCTGCACCCCACGAGATTGAGTCTAAACTTAAATAATAAGATTACGGAATTCTTCTACATGCACTGCCGTTATGCCGCCACGACTATATGCCAACTTCAGATCGTTGAAGAAAGTTTATTAACTTAAATATGTTAAACTATTGATTTGAAGCATTTCGATATCGATTGCTAAATGAGTATATAAAAGAAAATCGACTTTATACCTAAATATAAGATTACGTAATTCTTCTAAATGCTTTGCCGTTATACTGTTAAGATGTTTGTAGACTTCAGTAAGATACAGAGGGTTAGTTAACTTAAATATGTTAAACTAATGATTTGAAGATTTTCGAAATCAATTGCTAAATGCATATAAACAACAAAATCCACTTTATAACTAAATATAAGATTACGGAATTCTTCTAAATGCTTTGCCGTTATGCCATTAAGGCGTTTGTAGACTTCAGTAAGATAAAGAGGGTTAATTAACTTAAATATGTTAAACTAATGATTTGAGGCATTTTGATATCGATTGCTAAATGAGTATATACAAGAAAATCCACCTTATACCTAAATATAATATTACGGAATTCTTCTACATGAACTGCCGTTATGCCGCCATGGCTTTGTGTTAACTTCAGTGCGTTAAAGAAGCTTTATTAACTTAAATATGTTAAACTAATGATTTGAAGATTTTCGAAATCGATTGCTAAATTCATATAAACAACAAAATCGACTTTATACCTAGATATAAGATTACGGAATTCTTCTAAATGCTTTGCCGTTATGCCGTTAAGGCGTTTGTAGACTTCAGTAAGATAAAGAGGATTAATTAACTTAAATATGTTAAACTAATGATTTGAGGTATTTCGATATCGATTGCTAAATGTGTATTTAAAAGAAAATCGACTTTATACCTAAATATAAGATTACGGAATTCTTCTACATGAACTGCCGTTATGCCGCCATGGCTTTGTGTTAACTTCAGTGCGTTAAAGAAGCTTTATTAACTTAAATATGTTAAACTAATGATTTGAGGATTTTCGAAATCGATTGCTAAATACATATACACAAAAAATCGACTTTATACCTAAATATAAGTTCACGGAATTCTTCTAAATGTACTGCCGTTATGCCGTTATGGCTTTATGTTAACTTCAGTTCGTTTAAGGAGGTTTATTAACTTAGATATGTTTCACTAGTTATTTAAAGCATTTCGATATCGATTGATAAATGAGTATATACAAGAAAATCGACTTTATACCTAAAGATAAGCTTACGGAATTCTTGTACATGCGCTGCCGTTATGCCGTCATGGCATTGTGTTAACTTCAGTGCGTTAAAGTAGGTTTGTTAACTTAAATATGTTAAACTAATGATTTGAAGCATTTCGATATCGATTGCTTAATGTGTATATACAAGAAAATCGACTTTATACCTAAATATAAGATTACGGAATTCTTCTACATGAACTGCCGTTATGCCGCCATGGCTTTGTGTTAACTTCAGTGCGTTAAAGAAGCTTTATTAACTTAACTATGTTAAACTATTGATTTGAGGATTTTCGAAATCGATTGCTAAATGCATATACACAACAAAATCGACTTTATACCTAAATATAAGATTACGGAATTCTTCCAAATGCACTGCCGTTATGCCGTTATGGCTTTATGTTAACTTCAGTTTGTTTAAAAAGGTTTATTAACTTAGATATGTTACACTAGTTATCTGAAGCATTTCGAAATCGATTGCTTAATGCATATATACAAGAAAATCGACTTTATACCTAAATAAAGGATTACGGAGTGCTTCTAAATGCACTGCCGTTATGCCGTTATGGCTTTATGTTAACTTCAGTTCGTTTAAGAAGGTTTATTAACTAAGACATGTTACACTAGTTATTTGAAGCATTTCGAAATCGATTGCTTAATGCTTAGTGCTAAATGTGTATATACAAGAAAATCGACTTTATACCTAAATATATGATAACGGAATTCTTCTACATGCACTGCCGTTATGCCGTTAAGGCGTTTGTAGACTTCAGTAAGATAAAGGGGGTTAATTAACTTAAATATGTTAAACTAATGATTTGAAGCATTTAGATATCGATTGCTTAATGTGTATATACAACTAAATCGACTTTATACCTAAATATAAGCTTACGGAATTCTTCTAAATGCACTGCCGTTATGCCGCCATGGCTTTATGTTAACTTCAGTGCGTTAAAGAAGCTTTATTAACTTAAATATGTTAAACTAATGATTTGAAGCATTTCGATATCGATTGCTAAATGTGTATATACAAGAAAATCGATTTTAAACCTAAATATAAGATTACGGAATTCTTCTACATGAACTGAAGTTATGCCGCCATGGCTTTGTGTTAACTTCAGTGCGTTAAAGAAGCTTTATTAACTTAAATATATTAAACTAATCATTTGAGGATATTCGAAATCGATTGCTAAATGCATATACACAACAAAGTCGACTTTATACCTAAATATAAGATTACGGAATTCTTCCAAATGCACTGCCGTTATGCCTTTGTGGCTTTATGTTAACTTCAGTTTGTTTAAGAAGGTTTATTAACTTAGATATGTTACACTAGTTATTTGAAGCCTTTCGAAATCGATTGCTAAATGCGTATATACAAGAAAATCGACTTTATACCTAAATATAAGTTTACGGAATTCTTCCAAATGCACTGCCGTTATGCCGTTATTGCTATATGTTAACTTCAGTTCGTTAAAGAAGGTTTATTAACTTAAATATGTTAAACTAATGATTTGGGGCATTTCGTTATCGATTGCTAAATGTGTATATACAAGAAAATCGACTTTATACCTAAATATATGATAACGGAATTCTTCTACATGCACTGCCGTTATGCCGTTAAGGCGTTTGTAGACTTCAGTAAGATAAAGGGGGTTAATTAACTTAAATATGTTAAACTAATGATTTGAGGCATATTGATATCGATTGCTTAATGTGTATATAAAAGAAAATCGACTTTATACCTAAATATAAGATTACGGAATTCTTCTACATGAACTGCCGTTATGCCGCCATGGCTTTGTGTTAACTTCAGTGCGTTAAAGAAGCTTTATTAACTTAAATATGTTAAACTAATGATTTGAGGATATTCGAAATCGATTGCTAAATGCATATACACAACAAAGTCGACTTTATACCTAAATATAAGATTACGGAATTCTTCCAAATGCACTGCCGTTATGCCTTTATGGCTTTATGTTAACTTCAGTTTGTTTAAGAAGGTTTATTAACTTAGATATGTTACACTAGTTATTTGAAGCATTTCCAAATCGATTGCTTAATGCATATATACAAGAAAATCGACTTTATACCTAAATATAAGCTTACGGAATTCTTCTAAATGCACTGCCGTTATGCCGCCATGGCTTTGTGTTAACTTCAGTGCGTTAAAGAAGCTTTATTAACTTAAGTATATTAAACTAATGATTTGAAACATTTCGATTTCGATTGCTAAATGAGTATATACAAAAAAATCGACTTTATACTTAAATATAAGATTACGTAATTCTTCTAAATGCTTTGCCGTTATGCCGTTAAGGCGTTTGTAGACTTCAGTAAGTTAGAGAGGGGTAATTAACTTAAATATATTAAACTAATGACTTGAGGCATTTCGATATCGATTGCTAAATGTGTATATACAAGAAAATCGACTTTATACCTAAATACAAGATTACGGAATTCTTCTACATGAACTGCCGTTATGCCGCCATGGCTTTATGTTAACTTCAGTGCGTTAAAGAAGATTTATTAACTTAAATAAGTTAAACTAATGATTTGAAGATTTTCGAAATCGACTGCTAAATGCATATACAAAAAAAATCGACTTTATACCTAAATATAAGATTACGGAATTCTTCCAAATGCATTGCCGTTATGCCATTAAGGCGTTTGTAGACTTCAGTAAGATAAAGAGGGTTAATTAATTTAAATATGTTAAACTAATGATTTGAGGCATTTCGATATCGATTGCTAAATGAGTATATACAAGAAAATCGACTTTATACCTAAATATAAGATTACGGAATTCTTCTAAATGCTTTGCCGTTATGCCGTAAAGGCGTTTGTAGACTCCAGTAAGATAAAGAGGGTTAATTAACTTATATATGTTAAACTAATGATTTGAGGCATTTCGATATCGATTGCTAAATGTGTATATACAAGAAAATCGACTTTATACCTAAATATATGATAACGGAATTCTTCTACATGCACTGCCGTTATGCCGTTAAGGCGTTTGTAGACTTCAGTAAGATAAAGGGGGTTAATTAACTTAAATATGTTAAACTAATGCTTTGAAGCATTTAGATATCGATTGCTAAATGTGTATATACAACTAAATCGACTTTATACCTAAATATAAGCTTACGGAATTCTTCTAAATGCACTGCCGTTATGCCGCCATGGCTTTATGTTAACTTCAGTGCGTTAAAGAAGCTTTATTAACTTAAATATGTTAAACTAATGATTTGAAGATTTTCGAAATCGATTGTTAAATGCATATACACAACAAAATCGACTTTATACCTAAATATAAGATTGCGGAGTGCTTCTAAATGCACTGCCGTTATGCCGTTATGGCTTTATGTTAACTTCAGTTCGTTTAAGAAGGTTTATTAACTAAGACATGTTACACTAGTTATTTGAAGCATTTCGAAATCGATTGCTTAATGCTTAGTGCTAAATGTGTATATACAAGAAAATCGACTTTATACCTAAATATATGATAACGGAATTCTTCTACATGCACTGCCGTTATGCCGTTAAGGCGTTTGTAGACTTCAGTAAGATAAAGGGGGTTAATTAACTTAAATATGTTAAACTAACGATTTGAGGCATTTCGATATCGATTGCTAAATGTGTATATACAAGAAAATCGACTTTATACCTAAATATAAGATTACGGAATTCTTCTACATGAACTGCCGTTATGCCGCCATGGCTTTGTGTTAACTTCAGTGCATTAAAGGAGCTTTATTAACTTAAATATGTTAAACTAATGATTTGAAGATTTTCGAAATCGATTGCTAAATGCATATAAACAACAAAATCGACTTTATACCTAAATATAAGATTACGGAATTCTTCTAAATGCTTTGCCGCTATGCCATTAAGGCGTTTGTAGACTTCAGTAAGATAAAGAGGGTTAATTAACTTAAATATGTTAAACTAATGATTTGAGGCATTTCGATATCGATTGCTAAATGAGTATATACAAGAAAGTCTACTTTATACCTAAATAAAAGATTACGGAATTCTTCTAAATGCTTTGCCGTTATGCCGTAAAGGCGTTTGTAGACTCCAGTAAGATAAAGAGGGTTAATTAACATAAATATGTTAAACTAATGATTTGAGGCATATCGATATCGATTGCTAAATGTGTATATACAAGAAAATCGACTTTATACCTAAATATATGATAACGGAATTCTTCTACATGCACTGCCGTTATGCCGTTAAGGCGTTTGTAGACTTCAGTAAGATAAAGGGGGTTAATTAACTTAAATATGTTAAACTAATGATTTGAAGCATTTAGATATCGATTGCTAAATGTGTATATACAACTAAATCGACTTTATACCTAAATATAAGCTTACGGAATTCTTCTAAATGCACTGCCGTTATGCCGCCATGGCTTTATGTTAACTTCAGTGCGTTAAAGAAGCTTTATTAACTTAAATATGTTAAACTAATGATTTGAAGATTTTCGAAATCGATTGCTAAATGCATATACACAACAAAATCGACTTTATACCTAAATATAAGATTACGGAATTCTTCAAAATGCACTGCCGTTATGCCTTTATGGCTTTATGTTAACTTCAGTTTGTTTAAGAAGGTTTATTAACTTAGATATGTTACACTAGTTATTTGAAGCCTTTCGAAATCGATTGCTTAATGCGTATATACAAGAAAATCGACTTTATACCTAAATATAAGTTTACGGAATTCTTCTAAATGCACTGCCGTTATGCCGTTATGGCTTTATGTTAACTTCAGTTCGTTTAAGAAGGTTTATTAACTTAGATATGTTTCACTTGTTATTTGAAGCATTTCGATATCGATTGATAAATGAGTATATACAAGAAAATCGACTTTATACCTAAAGATAAGCTTACGGAATTCTTGTACAAGCGCTGCCGTTATGCCGTCATGGCTTTGCGTTAACTTCAGTGCGTTAAAGTAGGTTTGTTAACTTAAATATGTTAAACTAATGATTTGAAGCATTTCGATATCGATTGCTAAATGTGTATATACAAGAAAATCGACTTTATACCTAAATATAAGATTACGGAATTCTTCTACATGAACTGCCGTTATGCCGCCATGGCTTCGTGTTAACTTCAGTGCGTTAAAGAAGCTTTATTAACTTAAATATGTTAAACTAATGATTTGAGGATTTTCGAAATCGATTGCTAAATGCATATACACAACAAAATCGACTTTATACCTAAATATAAGATTACGGAATTCTTCTAAATGCTTTGCCATTATGCCGTTAAGGCGTTTGTAGACTTCAGTAAGATAAAGGGGGTTAATTAACTTAAATATGTTAAACTAATGATTTGAGGCATATTGATATCGATTGCTTAATGTGTATATACAAGAAAATCGACTTTATACCTAAATATAAGATTACGGAATTCTTCTACATGAACTGCCGTTATGCCGCCATGGCTTTGTGTTAACTTCAGTGCGATATCGATTGCTAAATGTGTATATACAAGAAAATCGACTTTATACCTAAATATAAGATTACGGAATTCTTCTACATGAACTGCCGTTATGCCGCCATGGCTTTGTGTTAACTTCAGTGCATTAAAGGAGCTTTATTAACTTAAATATGTTAAACTAATGATTTGAAGATTTTCGAAATCGATTGCTAAATGAGTATATACAAGAAAATCGACTTTATACCTAAATATAAGATTACGGAATTCTTCTAAATGCTTTGCCGTTATGCCGTTAAGGCGTTTGTAGACTTCAGTAAGATAAAGAGGGTTAATTAACTTAAATATGTTAAACTAATGATTTGAAGCATTTCGATATCGATTGCTAAATGAGTTTATACAAGAAAATCGACTTTATACCTAAATATAAGATTACAGAATTCTTCTAAATGCTTTGCCGTTATGCCGTTAAGGCGTTTGTAGACTTCAGTAAGATAAAGAGGGTTAATTAACTTAAATATGTTAAACTAATGATTTGAAGCATTTCGATATCGATTGCTAAATGAGTTTATACAAGAAAATCGACTTTATACCTAAATATAAGATTACGGAATTCTTCTAAATGCTTTGCCGTTATGCCGTGTAGGCGTTTGTAGACTTCAGTAAGATAAAGAGGGTTAATTAACTTAAATATGTTAAACTAATGATTTGAGGCATTTCGATA
>JAPZAG010001693.1:0-27415 GCA_027475135.1 Bactrocera correcta | reverse complement strand
AAGTTAACATAAAGCCATAACGGTATAACGTCAGTGCATTTGGAAGAATTCCGTAAACTTATATTTAGGTATAAAGTCGATTTTGTTGTATATTTGCATTTAGGAATCGATTTCGAAAATCTTCAAATCATAAGTTTAACATATTTAAGTTAATAAAGCTTCTTTAACGCACTGAAGTCCACATAAAGGCTTAACGGCATAACGGCAGTGCATTTAGAAGAATTCCGTTATCTTATATTTAGGTATAAATTCGATTTTCTTGTATATACACATTTAGCAATCGATATCGAAATGCTTCCAATAATTAGTTTAACATATTTAAGTTAATTAACCATCTTTAACGTATTGAAGAAGATATAAAGCCATGGCGTCATAACGAGAGTACATTTGGAAGAATTCCGTAATCTTATATTTAGGTATAAAGAAGATTTTCTTGTATATATGCATTAAGCAATCGATTTCGAAATGCTTCAAATAACTGGTTTAACATATTTAAGTTAATAAACCTTCTTTAACGAACAGAAGTTAACATAAAGCCACAACGGCATAACGGCAGTGCATTTAGAAGAATTCCGTAATATTATATTAAGGTATAAAGTCGATTTTCTTGTATACACACATTTAGCAATCGATATCGAAATGCTTCAATTCAGTAGTTTAACATATTTAAGTAATTAAAGCTTCTTTAACGCACTGAAGTTAACATAAAGCCATGGCGGCATAACGGCAGTGCATGTAGAAGAATTCCGTAATCTTATGTTTAGGTATAAAGTCGATTTTCTTGTATATACACATTTAGCAATCGATATCGAAACCTCATTATTTTAACATAATTAAGTTAACAAGCCTACATTAACGCACTGAAGTTAACACAAAGCCATGGCGGCATAACGGCAGTGAATGTAGAAGAATTCCGTAATCTTATATTTACCTATAAATTCGATTTTTTTGTATACACACATTTAGCAATCGATATCTAAATGCTTCAAATCATTAGTTTAACATATTTAAGTTAACTAACCCTTTTTAACGTATTGAAGTTGATATAAAGCCATGGCGGCATAACGACAGTACATTCGGAAGAATTCCGTAATCTTATATTTAGGTATAAAGTCAATTTTCTTGTATATATGCATTAAGCAATCGATATCGAAATGCTTCAAATAACTGGTTTAACATATTTAAGTTAATAAACCTTCTTTAACTAACTGAAGTTAACATAATGCCATAACGGTATAACGGCAGTGCATTTAGAAGAATTCCGTAATCTTATATTTAGGTATAAAGTCGATTTTGTTGTATATATGCATTTAGCAATCGATTTCGAAAATCTTCAAATCATTATTTTAACATATTTAAGTTAATAAAGCTTCTTTAACGCACTGAAGTTAACATAAAGCCATGGCGGCATAACGGCAGTGCATTTAGAAGAACTCCATAAGCTTATATTTAGGTATAAAATCGATTTTGTTGTATATACACATTTAGCAATCGATATCGAAATGCTTCCAATCATTAGTTTAACATATTTAAGTTAATTAACCTTCTTTAACGTATGGAAGGTGATATAAAGCCATGGCGGCATAACGACAGTACATTTGGAAGAATTCCGTAATCTTATATTTAGGTATAAAGAAGATTTTCGTGTATATGTGCATTTAGCAATCGATTTCGAAATGCTTCAAATAACTGGTTTAACATATTTAAGTTAATAAACCTTCTTTAACGAGCAGAAGTTAAGATAAAGCCACAACGGCATAACGGCAGTGCATTTAGAAGAATTCCGTAATCTTATATTTAGGTATAAAGTCGATTTTGTTGTATATACACATTTAGCAATCGATATCGAAATGCTTCAAATCATTAGTTTAACATATTTTGGTTAATTAACCTTCTTTATCTTACCGAAGTCTACAAAAGCCTTAACGGCATAACGGCAGTGCATTGAGAGAAATTCCGTTATCATATGTTTAGGTATAAAGTCGATTTTCTTGTATATACACATTTAGCAATCGATATCGAAATGCTTCAAATCATTAGTTTAACATATTTTAGTTAACTAACCTTCTTTATCTTACTGAACTTCACATAATGCCATAACGGTATAACGGCAGCGCATTTGGAAGAATTCCGTAATGTTACATTTAGGTGTAAAGTCGATTTTCTTGTATTTACATATTTAGCAATCGATATCGAAATGCTTCAAATCATTAGTTTAACATATTTAAGTTAATTAACTTCCTATAACTTATTGAAGTTGATATAAAGCCATGGCGGCATAACGGCAGTGCATTTAGAAGAATTCCGTAATGTTATAATTTTATATTTAGGTATAAAGTCGATGTTCTTGTATTTACACATTAAGTAATCGATATCGAAAATCTTCAAATCATTAGTTTAACATATTTAAGCTAATTAACCCTCTTTATCTTACCGAAGTCTACAAAAGCCTTAACGGCATAACGGCAGTGCATTGAGAGAAATTCCGTTATCATATGTTTAGGTATAAAGTCGATTTTCTTGTATATATGCATTAAGCAATCGATTTCGAAATGCTTCAAATAACTGGTGTAACACATCTAAGTTATTAAACCTTCTTTTACGAACTGGAGTTAACATAAAGCCATAACGGCATAACGGCATTGCATTTAGAAGAATTCCGTAAGCTTATATTTAGGTTTAAAGTCGATTTTGTTGTATATGCGAATTTAGCAATCGATATTGAAATGCTTCAAATCATTAGTTTAACATATTTAAGTTAATTAACCTTCTTTAACGTATTGAAGGTGATAAAAAGCCATGGCGGCATACCGACAGTACATTTGGAAGAATTCCGTAACCTTATATTTAGGTATAAAAAAGATTTTCTTGTATGTATGCACTTAGCAATCGATTTCGAAAATCTTCAAATCATTAGTTTAACATATTTAAGCTAATTAACCCTCTTTATCTTTCTGGAGTCTACAAAAGCCTTAACGGCATAACGGCAGTGCATTCAGAGAAATTCCGTTATCATATATTTGGGTATAAAGTCGCTTTTCTTGTATATATGCATTAAGCAATCGATTTCGAAATGCTTCAAATAACTGGTGTAACATATTTAAGTTAATAAACCTTCTTTAACGAACAGAAATTAACATAAAGCCATAACTGCATAACGGCAGTGCATTTAGAAGAACTCCGTAATCTTATATTTAGGTATAAAGTCGATTTTCTTGTATATACACATTTAGCAATCGATATCGAAATGCCACAAGTCATTAGTTTAACATATTTAAGTTAATTAACCCTCTTTATCTTACTGAAGCCTACAAACGCCTTAACGGCAAAACGGCAAAGCATTTAGAAGAATTACGTAATCTTATATCTAGGTATAAAGTCGATTTTCTTGTATATGCTCATTTAGCAATCGATATCGAAATGCTTCAAATCATTAGTTTAACATATTTAAGTTAACAAACCTACTTTAACGCACTGAAGTTAACACAAAGCCATGGCGGCATAACGGCAGTGCATTTAGAAGAATTCCGTAATCCTTTATTTAACTATAAATTCGATTTTTTTGTATATACACATTTAGCAATCGGTATCTAAATGCTTCAAATCATTAGTTTAACATATTTAAGTTAATTAACCTTTTTTAACGTATTGAAGTTGATATAAAGCCATGGCGGCATAACGACAGTACATTCGGAAGAATTCCGTAATCTTATATTTAGGTATAAAGTCAATTTTCTTGTATATATGCATTAAGCAATCGATATCGAAATCCTTCAAATAACTGGTTTAACATATTTAAGTTAATAAACCTTCTTTAACTAACTGAGGTTAACATAATGCCATAACGGTATAACGGCAGTGCATTTGGAAGAATTCCGTAATCTTATATTTGGGTATAAAGTCGATTTTGTTGTATATATGCATCTAGCAATCGATTTCGAAAATCTTACAATCATTAGTTTAACATATTTAAGTTAATTAACCTTCTTTAACGTATTGAAGGTGATAAAAAGCCATGGCGGCATAACGCTAGTACATTTGGAAGAATTCCGTAACCTTATATTTAGGTATAAAAAAGATTTTCGTGTATGTATGCACTTAGCAATCGATTTCGAAAATCTTCAAATCATTAGTTTAACATATTTAAGCTAATTAACCCTCTTTATCTTTCTGGAGTCTACAAAAGCCTTAACGGCATAACGGCAGTGCATTCAGAGAAATTCCGTTATCATATATTTAGGTATAAAGTCGCTTTTCTTGTATATATGCATTAAGCAATCGATTTCGAAATGCTTCAAATAACTGGTGTAACATATTTAAGTTAATAAACCTTCTTTAACGAACAGAAATTAACATAAAGCCATAACTGCATAACTCCATTGCATTTAGAAGAACTCCGTAATCTTATATTTAGGTATAAAGTCGATTTTCTTGTATATGCACATTTAGCAATCGATATCGAAATGCCACAAATCATTAGTTTAACATATTTAAGATAATTAACCCTTACTGAAGTCTACAAACGCCTTAACGGCATAACGGCAAAGCATTTAGAAGAATTACGTAATCTTATATCTAGGTATAAAGTCGATTTTCTTGTATATACTCATTTAGCAATCGATATCGAAATGCTTCAAATCATTAATTTAACATATTTAAGTTAACAAACCTACTTTAACGCACTGAAGTTAACACAAAGCCATGGCGGCATAACGGCAGTGCATTTAGAAGAATTCCGTAATCTTTTATTTAGCTATAAATTCGATTTTTTTGTATATACACATTTAGCAATCGATATCTAAATGCTTCAAATCATTAGTTTAACATATTTAAGTTAATTAACCTTTTTTAACGTATTGAAGTTGATATAAAGCCATGGCGGCATAACGGCAGTGCATTTGGAAGAATTCCGTAATCTTATATTTAGGTATAAAGTCGATTTTCTTGTATATATGCATTTAACAATCGATATGCTTCAAATCAGTAGTTTAACATATCTAAGTTAAATAACCATCTTAATCTTGCTGAAGTCTATAAAAGCCTTAACGGCATAATGGCAGTGCATTAAGAAGAATTACGTAATCTTATATTTAGGTTTAAAGTCGATTTTCTTGTATATACACATTTAGCAATCGATATCGGAATGCTTCAAATCAGTAGTTTAATATATTAAAGTAAATAAAGCTTCTTTAACGCACTGAAGTTAACATAATGCCATGGCGGCATAACGGCAGTGCATGTAAAAGAATTCCGTAATCTTTTATTTAGGTATAAATTCGATTTTCTTGTATATACACATTTAGCAATCGATATCGAAATGCTTCAAATCATTAGTTTAACATATTTAAGTTAATTAACCTTCTTTATCTTACTGAAGTTAACATAAAGCCATAACGGCATAACGGCAGTGCATTTAGAAAAATTCCGTTATCATATATTTAGGTATAAAGTCGATTTTCTTGTATATACACATTTAGCAATCGATATCGAAATGATTCAAATCATTAGCTTAACATATTTAAGTTAATAAACCTTCTTTAACGATCTGAAGTTGGCATAAAGCCATGGCGGCATAACGGCAGTGCATTTAGAAGAATTCCGTAATTTTATATTTAGGTATAAAGTCGATTTTGTTGTATATACACATTTAGCAATCGATATCGAAATGCTTCAAATCATTAGTTTAACATATTTTAGTAAATTAACCTTCTTTATCTTACTGAACTTCACATAATGCCATAACGGTATAAAGGCAGTGCATTTGGAAGAATTCCGTAATCTTATGTTTAGGTATAAAGTCGATTTTGTTGTACATACACATTTAGCAATCGATATCGAGATGCTTCAACCCATTAGTTTAACATATTTAAGTTAATTAGCCTTCTTTAACGAACTGAAATTGGCATAAAGCCCTGGCGGCATAACGATAGTGCATTAAGGAGAATTCCGTAATCTTATATCTAGGTGTAAATTCGATTTTCTTGTATTTACATATTAAGCAATCGATATCGAAATGCTTCAAATCATAAGTTTAACATATTTAAGTTAATTAACCTCCTATAACTTATTGAAGTTGATATAAAGCCATGGCGGCATAACGACAGTGCATTTAGAAAAATTCCGTAATCTTATATTTAGGTATAAAGTCGATTTTCTTAAATTTACACAATAAGCAATCGATACCGAAATGCTCCAAATCATTAGTTTAACATATTTTAGTTAATAAACTTTTTGTAGCTTACTTAAGTCTACATAAAGCCATGGCGGTATAACGGCAGTGCATTTAAAAGAATTCCGTAATGTTATAATTTTATATTTAGGTATAAAGTCGATTTTCTTGTATCTACACATTTAGCAATCGATATCGAAAATCTTCAAATCATTAGTTTAACATATTTAAGCTAATTAACCCTCTTTATCTTACTGAAGTCTACAAAAGCCTGAACGGTATAACGGCAGTGCACACAGAGAAATTCCGTTATCATATATTTAGGTATAAAGTCGATTTTCTTGTATATATGCATTAGGCAATCGATTTCGAAATGCTTCAAATAACTGGTGTAACATATTTAAGTTAATAAACCTTCTTTAACGAACAGAAATTAACATAACGCCATAACTGCATAACGGCAGTGCATTTAGAAGAACTCCGTAATCGTATATTTAGGTATAAAGTCGAATTTCTTGTATATGCACATTTAGCAATCGATATAAAATATTTAAGCTAATTAACCTTCCGTATCTTACTGAAGTCTACAAACGCCTTAACGGCATAACGGCAAAGCATTTAGAAGAATTACGTAATCTTATATTTAGGTATAAAGTCGATTTTTTTGTATATACTCATTTAGCAATCGAAATCTAAATGCTTTAAATCATTAGTTTAACATATTAAAGTTAACAAACCTACTTTAACGCAATGAAGTTAACATAAAGCCATGGCGGCAAACCGGCAGTGCATGTAGAAGAATTCCGTAATCTTATAATTAGCTATAAATTCGATTTTTTTATATATACACATTTAGCAATCGATATCTAAATGCTTCAAATCATTAGTTTAACATATTTAAGTTAATTAACCATTTTTAACGTATTGAAGTTGATATAAAGCCATGGCGGCATAACGACAGTACATTCGGAAGAATTCCGTAATCTTATATTAAGGTATAAAGTCAATTTTCTTGTATATATGCATTAAGTAATCGATATCGAAATGCTTCAAATAACTGGTTTAACATACTTAAGTTAATAAACCTTCTTTAACTAACTGAAGTTAACATAAAGCCACAACGGCATAACGGCAGTGCATTTAGAAGAATTCCGTTATCATATATTTAGGTATAAAGTCGATTTTCTTGTATATACACATTTAGCAATCGATATCGAAATGATTCAAATAATTAGTTTAACATATTTAAGTTAATAAACTTTCTTTAACGAACTGAAGTTGACATAAAGCCATGGCGGCATAACGGCAGTGCATTTAGAAGAATTCCGTAATCTTATATTTAGGTATAAAGTCGATTTTGTTGTACATACACATTTAGCAATCGATATCGAAATGATTCAAATCATTAGTTTAACATATTTAAGTTAATAAACTTTCTTTAACGAACTGCAGTTGACATAAAGCCATAACGGTATAACGTCAGTGCATTTGGAAGAATTCCGTAAACATCTATTTAGGTATAAAGTCGATTTTGTTGTATATATGCATTTATCAATCGATTTAGAAAATCTTCAAATCATTAGTTTAACATATTTAAGTTAATAAAGCTTCTTTAACGCACTGAAGTTAACATAAAGCCATGGCGGCATAACGGCAGTGCATTTAGAAGAATTCCGTAAGCTTATATTTAGGTATAAAATCGATTTTGTTGTATACACACACTTAGCAATCGATATCGAAATGCTTCCAATCATTAGTTTAACATATTTAAGTTAATTAACCTTCTTTAACGTATTGAAGGTGATATAAAGCCATGGCAGCATAACGACAGTACATTTGGAAGAATTCCGTAATCTTATATTTAGGTATAAAGAAGATTTTCGTGTATATATGCATTTAGCAATCGATTTCGATATGCTTCAAATAACTGGTTTAACATATTTAAGTTAATAAACCTTCTTTAACGAGCAGAAGTTAACATAAAGCCATGGCGGTATAACGGCAGTGCATTTAGAAGAATTCCGTAATCTTATATTTAGGTATAAAGTCGATTTTCTTGTATATACACATTCAGCAATCGATATCGAAATGCTTCAAATCATTAGTTTAACATAATTAAGTTAAATAACCATCTTAATCTTACTGAAGTCTACAAAAGCCTTAACGGCGTAATGGCAGTGCATTAAGAAGAATTACGTAGTCTTATATTTAGGTTTAAAGTCGAGTTTCTTGTATATACACATTTAGCAATCGATATCGAAATGCTTCAAATCATTAGTTTAACATATTTAAGTTAATTAACCTTCTTTAGCTTACTGAAGTTAACATAAAGCCATTACGGCATAACGGCAGTGCATTTAGAAGAATTCCGTTATCATATATTTAGGTATAAAGTCGATTTTCTTGTATATACACATTTAGCAATCGATATCGAAATGCTTCAAATCATTAGTTTAACATATTTAAGTTAATTAACCTTCTTTAGCTTACTGAAGTTAACATAAAGCCATAACGGCATAACGGCAGTGCATTTAGAAGAATTCCGTTATCATATATTTAGGTATAAAGTCGATTTTCTAGTATATACACATTTAGCAATCGATATCGAAATGATTCAAATCATTATTTTAACATATTTAAGTTAATAAACTTTTTTTAGCTTACTGAAGTCTACATAAAGCCATGGCGGTATAACGGCAGTGCATTTAGAAGAATTCCGTAATCTTATATTTAGGTATAAAATCGATTTTCTTGTATTTACATATTCAGCAATCGATAGCGAAATGCTTCAAATCATTAGTTTAACATATTTAAGTTAATTAACCTCCTATAACTTATTGAAGTTGATATAAAGCCATGGCGGCATAACGGCAGTGCATTTAGAAGAATTCCGTAATCTTATATTTAGGTATAAAATCGATTTTCTTAAATTTACACAATAAGCAATCGATATCGAAATGCTTCAAATCATTAGTTTAACATATTTTAGTTAATAAACTTTTTTTAGCTTACTGAAGTCTACATAAAGCCATGGCGGTATAACGGCAGTGCATTTAGAAGAATTCCGTAGTGTTATAATTTTATATTTAGGTATAAAGTTGATTTTCTTGTATTTACACATTAAGCATTCGATATCGAAAATCTTCAGATCATTAGTTTAACATATTTAAGCAAATTAACCCTCTTTATCTTACTGAAGTCTACAAAAGCCTTAACGGCATAACGGCAGTGCATTCAGAGAAATTTCGTTATCATATATTTAGGTATAAAGTCGATTTTCTTGTATATATGCATTAAGCAATCGATTTCGAAATGCTTCAAATAACTGGTGTAACACATCTAAGTTATTAAACCTTCGTTAACGAACTGAAGTTAACATAAAGCCATAACGGCATAACGGCAGTGCACTTAGAAGAATTCCGTAAGCTTATATTTAGGTTTAAAGTCGATTTTGTTGTATATGCACATTTAGCAATCGATATCGAAATGCTTCAAATCATTAGTTTAACATATTTAAGTTAATTAACCTTCTTTAACGTATTGAAGGTGATAAAAAGCCATGGCGGCATAGCGACAGTACATTTGGAAGAATTCCGTAACCTTATATTTAGGTATAAAAAAGATTTTCTTGTATATATGCATTTAGCAATCGATTTCGAAAATCTTCAAATCATTAGTTTAACATATTTAAGCTAATTAACCCTCTTTATCTTTCTGCAGTCTACAAAAGCCTTAACGGCATAACGGCAGTGCATTCAGAGAAATTCCGTTATCATATATTTAGGTATAAAGTCGATTTTCTTGTATATATGCATTAAGCAATCGATTTCGAAATGCTTCAAATAACTGGTGTAACATATTTAAGTTAATAAACCTTCTTTAAAGAACTGAAGTTGGCATAAAGCCCTGGCGGCATAACGATAGTGCATTTAGGAGAATTCCGTAATCTTATATTTAGATGTAAAGTCGATTTTCTTGTATTTGCATATTTAGCAATCGATATCGAAATGCTTCAAATCATTAGTTTATCATATTTAAGTTAATTAACCTCCTATAACTTATTGAAGTTGATATAAAGCCATGGCGGCATAACGGCAGTGCATTTAGAAGAATTCCGTAATCTTATATTTAGGTATAAAGTCGATTTTCTTAAAATTACACAGTAAGCAATCGATATCGAAATGCTTCAAATCATTAGTATAACATATTTTAGTTAATAAACGTTTTTTAGCTTACTGAAGTCTACATAAAGCCATGGCGGTATAACGGCAGTGCATTTAGAAGAATTCCGTAATGTTATAATTTTATATTTAGGTATAAAGTCGATTATCTTGTATTTACACATTAAGCAATCGATATCGAAAATCTTCAAATCATTAGTTTAACATATTTACTGATTTACTGAAGTCTACAAAAGCCTTAACGGCATAACGGCAGTGCATTCAGAGAAAATCCGTTATCATATATTTAGGTATAAAGTCGATTTTCTTGTATATACACATTTAGCAATCGATATAGAAATGATTCAAATCATTAGTTTAACATATTTAAGTTAATAAACCTTCTTTAACGAACTGAAGTTGGCATGAAGCCATGGCGGCATAACGGCAGTGCATTTAGAAGAATTCCGTAATCTTATACTTAGGTATAAAGTCGATTTTGTTGTATATACACATTTAGCAATCGATATCGAAATGCTTCAAATTATTAGTTTAACATATTTCAGTTAATTAACCTTCTTTATCTTACTGAACTTCACATAATGCCATAACGGTATAACGGCAGCGCATTTGGAAGAATTCCGTAATCTTATGTTTAGGTATAAAGTCGATTTTGTTGTATATAAACATTTAGCAATCGATATCGAGATGCTTCAACCCATTAGTGTAACATATTTAAGTTAATAAACCTTCTTTACCGAACTGAGGTTGGCATAAAGCCCTGGCGGCATAACGATAGTGCATTTAGGAGAATTCCGTAATCTTACACTTAGGTGTAAAGTCGATTTTCTTGTATTTACATATTTAGCAATCGATATCGAAATGCTTCAAATCATTAGTTTAACATAATTAAGTTAACTAACCTCCTATAACATATTGAAGTTGATATAAAGCCATGGCGGCATAACGGCAGTGCATTTAGAAGAATTCCGTAATCTTATATCTAGGTATAAAGTCGATTTTCTTAAATTTACACAATAAGCAATCGATATCGAAATGCTTCAAATCATTAGTTTAACATATTTTAGTTAATAAACTTTTTTTAGCTTACTGAAATCTACATAAAGCCATGGCGGTATAACGGCAGTGCATTTAGAAGAATTCCGTAATGATATATATTTATATTTAGGTATAAAGTCGATTATCTTGTATTTACAAATTAAGCAATCGATATCGGAAATCTTCAAATCATTAGTTTAACATATTTAAGCTAATTAACCCTCTTTATCTTACTGAAGTCTACAAAAGCCTTAACGGCATAACGGCAGTGCATTCAGTGAAATTCCGTTATCATATATTTAGGTATAAAGTCGATTTTCTTGTATATATGCATTAAGCAATCGATTTCGAAATGCTTCATATAACTGGTTTAATATATTTAAGTTAATAAACCTTCTTTAACTAACTGAAGTTAACATAACGCCATAGAGGTATAACGGCAGTGCATTTATAAGAATTCCGTGAACTTATATTTTGGAATAAAGTCGATTTTGTTGTATATATGCATTTAGCAAACGATTTCGAAAATCTTCAAATCATTAGTTTAACATATTTAAGTTAATAAAGCTTCTTTAATGCACTGAAGTTAACATAAAGCCATGGCGGCATAAAGGCAGTGCATTTAGAAGGATTCCGTAAGCTTATATTTAGGTATAAGGTCGATTTTGTTGTATATACACATTTAGCAATAGATATCGAAATGCTTCCAATCATTAGTTTAATATATTTAAGTTAATTAACCTTCTTTAACGTATTGAAATTGATATAAAGCCATGGCGGCATAACGACAGTACATTTGGAAGAATTCCGTAATCTCATATTTAGATACAAAGAAGATTTTCTTGTATATATGCATTTAGCAATCGATTTCGAAAAGCTTTAAATAACTGGTTTAACATATTTAAGTTAATAAACCTTCTCTAACGAACAGAAGTTAACATAAAGCCACAACGGCATAACGGCAGTGCATTTAGAAGAATTCCTTAATCTTATATTTAGGAATAAATGTGATTTTCGTGTATATACACATTAAGCAATCGATATCGAAATGCGTTAAATCATTAGTTTAACATATTTAAGTTAATTAACCATCTTAATCTAACTGAAGTCTACAAAAGCCTTAACGGCATCATGGCAGTGCATTTAGAAGAATTACGTAATCTTATATTTAGGTTTAAAGTCGATTTTCTTGTATATACACATTTAGCAATCGATATCGAAATGCTTCAAATCAGTGGTTTAACATATTTAAGAAAATAAAGCTTCTTTAACGCACTGAAGTTAACATAAAGCCATGGCGGCATAACGGCAGTGCATGTAGAAGAATTCCGTAAGCTTATATTTAGGTATAAATTCAATTTTCGTGTATATACACATTAAGCAATCGATATCAAAATGCTTCAAATCATTAGTTCAACTTATTTAAGTTAATTAACCTTTTTTATCTTACTGAAGTTAACATAAATCCATAACGGCATAACGGCAGTGCATTTAGAAGAATTCCGTTATCATATATTTAGGTATAAAGTCGATTTTCTTGTATACACACATTTAGCAATCGATATCGAAATGATTAAAATCATTAGTTTAACATATTTAAGGTAATAAACCTTCTTTAACGAACTAAAGTTGGCATAAAGCCATGGCGGCATAACAGCTGTGTATTTGGAAGAATTCCGTAATCTTATATTTAGGTATAAAGTCGATTTTCGTGTACATACACATTTAGCTATCGATATCGAAATGCTTCAAATCATTAGTTTAACATATTAAGTTAATAAACATTTTTTAGCATACTGAAGTCTACATAAAGCCTTAACGGTATAACGGCAGTGCATATAGAAGAATTCCGTAATGTTATAATTTTATATTTAGGTATAAAGTCGATTTTCTTGTATATATACATTTCGCAATCGATATCGAGATGGTTCAACTCATTAGTTTAACATATTTAAGTTAATTAACCATATTTTTCTTACTGAAGTGTACGTAAAGCCATAACGGTATAACGGCAGTGCATTTGGAAGAACTCCGTAATCTTATATTTAGGTATAAAGTCGATTTTGTTGTATATACACATTAGCAATCGATATCGAGATGGTTCAACTCATTAGTTTAACATATTTAATTTAATTAACCATATTTTTCTTACTGAAGTGTACGTAAAGCCATAACGGTATAACGGCAGTGCATTTGGAAGAACTCCGCTATCTTATATTTAGGTATAAAGTCGATTTTCTTGTATTTACACATTTAGCAATCGATATCGAAATGCATCAAATAACTGGTTTAGCAAATTAAAGTTAATTAACCTTCTTTATCTTACTGAAGTTTACATAAAGCCATAACGGCATAACGGCAGTATATTTATATGAATTCCGTTATCTTATATTTAGGTATAAAGTCGATTTTGTTGTATATACACATTAGCAATCGATATCGAGATGGTTCAACTCATTAGATTAACATATTTAATTTAATTAACCATATTTTTCTTACAGAAGTTTACGTAAAGCCATAACGGTATAACGGCAGTGCATTTGGAAGAACTCCGCTATCTTATATTTAGGTATAAGGTCGATTTTCTTGTATTTACACATTTAGCAATCGATATCGAAATGCATCAAATAACTGGTTTAGCATATTAAAGTTAATTAACCTTCTTTATCTTACTGAAGTTTACATAAAGCCATAACGGCATAACGGCAGTATATTTATATGAATTCCGTTATCTTATATTTAGGTATAAAGTCGATTTTGTTGTACATACACATTTAGCAATCGATATCGAAATGCTTCAAATCATTAGTTTAACATATTAAGTTAATAAACATTTCTTAGCATACTGAAGTCTACATAAAGCCTTAACGGTATAACGGCACTGCATTTGGAAGAATTCCGTAGTCTTATATTTAGGCATAAATTCGATTTTCTTGTATATACACATTTTACAATCGATATCGAAATGCTTCAAATAACTGGTTTAGCATATTTAAGTTAATTAAACTTCTTTATCTTACTGAAGTTTACATAAAGACATAACGGTATAACGGCAGTGCATTTGGAAGAATTCCGTAAACTTATAATTAGGTATAATGTCGATTTTGCTGTATATACACATTAGCACTCGATATCGAGATGGTTCAACTCATTAGTTTAGCATATTTAAGTTAATAAACCTTCTTTAACGATCTGAAGTTGGCTTAAAGCACTGGCGGCATAAAGGCAGTGCATTTAGAAGAATTCTGTTATCTTATATTTAGGTATAAAGTCGATTTTCTTGTATATACACATTAAGCAATCGATAACAAAATGCTTCATATCATTAGTTGAACATGTTTAAGTTAATTAACCTTCTTTAACGTATTGAAGTTGATATAAAGCCATGGCGGCATAACGACAGTGCATTCAGAAGTATTCCGTAATCTTTTATTTAGGTATAAAGTCGATTTTTTTGTATATACACATTAGCAATCGATATCGAGATGGTTCAACTCATTAGTTTAACATATTTAACTTAATTAACCGTATTTTTCTTATTGAAGTGTACGTAAAGCCATAACGGTATAACGGCAGTGCATTTGGAAGAATTCCATAATCTTACATTTAGGTATAAAGTCGATTTTCTTGTATTTACACATTTAGCAATCGATATCGAAATGCATCAAATAACTGGTTTAGCATATTTAAGTTAATTAACCTTCTTTATCTTACTGAAGTTTACATAAAGCCATAACGGCATAGCGGCAGTATATTTATATGAATTCCGTTATCTTATATTTGGGTATAAAGTCTATTTTGTTTGACATACACATTTAGCAATCGATATCGAAATGCTTCAAATCATTAGTTTAACATATTTAAGTTAGTTAACCTTCTTTAACGTAATGAAGGTGATATAAAGCCATGGCGGCATAACGACAGTGCAGTTAGAAGAATTCCGTAATCTTATATTTAGGTACAAAGTCGATTTTGTTGTATATACGCATCTAGCAATCAATATCGAAATGCTTCAAATCATTAGATTAACATAATTAAGTTAATTAACCTTCTTTAACGTATTGAAGTCGATATAAAGCCATGGCGGCATAACGAAAGTACATTTGGAGGAATTCCGTAATCTTATATTTAGGTATAAAGTCGATTTTGTTGTATATACACATTTAGCAATCAATAACGAAATGCTTCAAATCATTAGTTTAACATATTTAAGTTAATTAAACTTCTTTAACGTAATGAAGGTGATATAAAGCCATGGCGGCATAACGACAGTGCATGTAGAAGAATTCTGAAATCTTATATTTAGGTATATAGTCGATTTTCTTTTATTTACACATTTAGCAATCGATATCGAAAATCTTCAAATCATTAGTTTAACATATTTAAGTTAGTTAACCTTCTTTAACGTATTGAAGGTGACATAGAGCCATGACGGCATAACGACAGTGCATGTAGAAGAATTCCGAAATCTTATATTTAGGTATAAAGTCGATTTTCTTGTATTTACACATTTAGCAATCGATATCGAAAATCTTCAAATCATTAGTTTAACATATTTAAGTTAATTAAACTTCTTTAACGTAATGAAGGTGATATAAAGCCATGGCGGCATAACGACAGTGCATGTAGAAGAATTCCGAAATCTTATATTTAGGTATATAGTCGATTTTCTTTTATTTACACATTTAGCAATCGATATCGAAAATCTTCAAATCATTAGTTTAACATATTTAAGTTAATTAACCCTCTTTGTCTTACTGAAGTCTACAAACGCCTTAACGGCATAACGGCAAAGCATTTAGAAGAATTACGTAATCTTATATTTACTTAGAAAGTCGATTTTCTTGTATATACAACTTTAGCAATCGATATCGAAATGCTTCAAATCATTAGTTTAACATATTTAAGTTAATTAAACTTCTTTAACGTAATGAAGGTGATATAAAGCCATGGCGGCATAACGACAGTGCATGTAGAAGAATTCTGAAATCTTATATTTAGGTATATAGTCGATTTTCTTTTATTTACACATTTAGCAAACGATATCGAAAATCTTCAAATAACTAGTGTAACATATCTAAGTTAATAAACCTTCTTTAACGAGCAGAAGTTGGCTTAAAGCCATGGCGGCATAACGGCAGTGCATTTAGAAGAATTCCGTAATCTCATATTTAGGTAAAAAGTCGATTTTCTTGTATATACACATTTAGCTATCGATATCGAAATGCTTCAAATCATTAGTTTAACATATTAAGTTAATAAACATTTTTAAGCATACTGAAGTCTACATAAAGCCTTAACGGTATAACGGCAGTGCATTTAGAAGAATTCGGTAATGTCATAATTTTATATTTAGGTATAAAGTCGATTTTCTTGTATATATACATTTCGCAATCGATATCGAAATGCTTCAGATAACTGGTTTAACATATTTAAGTTAATAAACCTCCTTTAGCGAACTGAAGTTGACATAAAGCCGTAACGGCACCGACTTTGGAAGAATTCCGTAGTTTTATATTTAGGCATAAATTCGATTTTCTTGTATATACACATTTTGCAATCGATATCGAAATGCTTCAAATAACTGGTTTATCATATTTAAGTTAATTAACCTTCTTTATCTTACTGAAGTTTACATAAAGCCATAACGGCATAACGGCAGTATATTTATATGAATTCCGTTATCTTATATTTAGGTATAAAGTCGATTTTGTTGTACATACACATTTAGCAATCGATATCGAAATGCTTCAAATCATTAGTTTAAAATATTTAAGTTAATTAACCTTCTTTAACGAACGGAAGTTGGCATAAAGCCGTGGCGGCATAACGGCAGTGCATTTAGAAGAATTCCATAATCTTATATTTAGGTATAAAGTCGATTTTCTTGCATATACACATTTAGCAATCGATAACGAAATGCTTCAAATCATTAGTTTAACATATTTAAGTTAATTAGCCTTCTTTAACGTAATGAAGAAGACATAAAGCCATGGCGGCATAACGACAGTTCATTTAGGTATAAATTCGATCTTCTTTTACATACACATTTAGCAAGCGATATCGAAATGCTTCAAATCATTAGTTTAACAAAGTTAAAATTAACAAAAGTTAATTAACCTTCTTTAACGTATTGAAGTTGACGTAAAGCCATGGCGGCATAACGACAGTACATTTGGAAGAATTCCGTAGTCTTATATTTAGGTATAAAGTCGATTTGCTTTTATATGTGCATTAAGCAATCGATATCGAAATGCTTCAAATAACTGGTTTAACATATTTAAGTTAATAAACCTTCTTTAACGAACTGTAGTTAACATAAAGCCACTACGGCATAACGGCAGTGCATTTAGAAGAATTCCGTTATCGTATGTTTATGTATAAAGTCGATTTTCTTGTATATTCACATTTAGCAATGCTTAAAATCATTAGTTTAACAAAGTTAAAATTAACAAAAGTTAATTAACCTTCTTTAACGTATTGATGTTGATATAAAGCCATGGCGGCATAACGACAGTGCATTTAGAAGAATTCCGTAATCTTATATTTAGGTATAAAGTCGATTTTGTTGTATATACACATTAGCAATCGATATCGAGATGGTTCAAATCATTAGTTTAACATATTTAAGTTAATAAACCTTCTTTAACGATCTGAAGTTGGCTTAAAGCAATGGCGGCATAACGGCAGTGCATTTAGAAGAATTCCGTAATCTTATATTTAGGTACAAAGTCGGTTTTCTTGTATATACACATTTAGCAATCGACAACAAAATGATATAAAGTCGATTTTGTTGTATATACACATTAGCAATCGATATCGAGATGGTTCAACTCATTAGTTTAGCATATTTAAGTTAATTAACCATATTTTTCTTACTAAAGTGTACGTAAAGCCATAACGGTATAACGGCAGTGCATTTGGAAGAACTCCGTAATCTTACATTTAGGTATAAAGTCGATTTTCTTGTATTTACACATTTAGCAATCGATATCGAAATGCATCAAATAACTGGTTTAGCATATAGAAGTTAATTAACCTTCTTTATCTTACTGAAGTTTACATAAAGCCATAACGGCATAACGGCAGTATATTAATATGAATTCCGTTATCTTATATTTAGGTATAAAGTCAATGTTTTTGTACATACACATTTAGCAATCGATATCGAAATGCTTCAAATCATTAGTTTAACATATTAAGTTAATAAACAATTTTTAGCATACTGAAGTCTACATAAAGCCTTAACGGTATAACGGCAGTGCATTTAGAAGAATTCCGTAATGTTATAACTTTATATTTAGGTACAAAGTCGATTTTCTTGTATATATACATTTCGCAATCGATACCGAAATGCTTCAGATAACTGGTTTAACATATTTAAGTTTATAAACCTCCTTTAACGAACTGAAGTTGACATAAAGCCATAACGGCACTGCATTTGGAAGAATTCCGTAGTCTTATATTTAGGCATAAATTCGATTTTCTTGTATATACACATTTTACAATCGATATCGAAATGCTTCAAATAACTGGTTTAGCATATTTAAGTTAATTAACCCTCTTTATCTTACTGAAGTCTACAAACGCCTTAACGGCATAACGGCAAAGCTTTTAGAAGAATTACGTAATCTTATGTTTAGGTATAAAGTCGATTTTGTTGTATATACACATTTAGCAATCGATAACAAAATGCTTCAAATCATTAGTTTAACATATTTAAGTTAATTTATTTTCTTTATCGTATTGAAGTTGATATAAAGCCATGGCCGCATAACGACAGTGCATTTAGAAATATTCCGTAATCTTATATTTAGGTATAAAGTCGATTTTGTTGTATATACACATTAGCAATCGATATCGAGATGGTTCAACTCATTAGTTTAACATATTTAAGTTAATTAACCGTATTTTTCTTACTGAAGTGTACGTAAAGCCATAACGGTATAACGGCAATGCATTTGGAAGAATTCCGTAATCTTAAATTTAGGTATAAAGTTGATTTTCTTGTATTTACACATTTAGCAATCGATATCGAAATGCATCAAATAACTGGTTTAGCATATTTAAATTAATTAATCTTCTACATATTACTGAAGTTCACATAAAGCCATAACGGCATAACGGCAGTATATTTATGTGAATTCCGTTATCTTATATTTAGGTATAAAGTCTATTTTGTTGTATATACACATTTAGCAATCGATATCGAAATGCTTCAAATCATTAGTTTAACATATTTAAGTTAGTTAACCTTCTTTAACGTAATGAAGGTGATATAAAGCCATGGCGGCATAATGACAGTGCATTTAGAAGAATTCCGTAATCTTATATTTAGGTATAAAGTGGATTTTGTTGTATATACGCATCTAGCAATCGATATCGAAATGCTTCAAATCATTAGATTAACATATTTAAGTTAGTTAGCCTTCTTTAACGTAATGAAGGAGACATAAAGCCATGGCGGCATAACGACAGTTCAGTTGGAAGACTTCCGTAATCTTATGTTAAGGTATAAATTCGGTCTTCTTTTACATACACATTTAGCAAGCGATATCGAAATGCTTCAAATCATTAGTTTAACAAAGTTAAAATTAACAAAAGTTAATAAACCTTCTTTAGCGTATTGAAGTTGATATAAAGCCATGGCGGCATAACGACAGTACATATGGAAGAATTCCGTAGTCTTATATTTAGGTATAAAGTCGATTTGCTTTTATATATGCATTAAGCAATCGATAGCGAAATGCTTCAAATAACTGGTTTAACATATTTAAGTTAATAAACCTTCTTTAACGGACTGTAGTTAACATAAAGCCATAACGGCATAACGGCAGTGCATTTGGAAGAATTCCGTAATCTTATATTTAGGTATAAAGTCGATTTTGTTGTATATACACATTAGCAATCGATATCGAGATGGTACAACTCATTAGTTTAACATATTTAAGTTTTTAAACCTTCTTTAACGATCTGAAGTTGGCTTAAAGCCACGGCGGCATAACGGCAGTGCATTTAGAAGAATTGCGTAATCTTATATTTAGGTATAAAGTCGATTTTCTTGTATATACACATTTCGCAATCGATAACAAAATGCTTCATATCATTAGTTGAACATGTTTAAGTTAATTAACCTTCTTTAACATATTGAAGTTGATATAAAGCCATGGCGGCATAACGACAGTACATTTGGAAGAATTCCGTAATATTATATTTCGGTATAAGGTCGATTTTCTTGTATATATGCATTTAGTAATCGATATCGAAATGCTTCAAAAAACTGGTTTAACATATTTAAATTACTAAACCTTCTTTAACGAACAGAAGTTAACACAAAGCCATAACGGCATAACGGCACTGCATTTAGGAGAATTCCGTAATCTTATATTTAGGTATAAAGCCGATTTTCTTGTATATACTCATTTAGCAATCGATATCGAGATAGTTCAACTCATTAGTTTAACATATTTAAGTTAATAAACCTTCTTTAACGATCTGAAGTTGGCTTAAAGCAATGGCGGCATAACGGCAGTGCATTTAGAAGAATTCCGTAATCTTATATTTAGGTATAAAGTCGATTTTCTTGTATATACACATTTAGCAATCGATAACAAAATGCTTCAAATCATTAGTTTAACATATTTAAGTTAATTAATTTTCTTTAACGTATTGAAGTTGATATAAATCCATGGCGGCATAACGACAGTGCATTTAGAAGAATTCCGTAATCTTATATTTAGGTATAAAGTCGATTTTCTTGTATATACACATTTCGCAATCGATAACAAAATGCTTCATATCATTAGTTGAACATGTTTAAGTTAATTAACCTTCTTTAACGTATTGAAGTTGATATAAAGCCATGGCGGCGTAACTACAGTACATTTGGAAGAATTCCATAATCTTAAATTTAGGTATAAAGTTTATTTTCTTGTATTTACACATTTAGCAATCGATATCGAAATGCATCAAATAACTGGTTTAGCATATTTAAGTTAATTAACCTTCTTTATCTTACTGAAGTTTACATAAAGCCATAACGGCAAAACGGCAGTATATTTATATGAATTCCGTTATCTTATATTTGGGTTTAAAGTCTATTTTGTTGTACATACACATTTAGCAATCGATATCGAAATGCTTTAAATCATTAGTTTAACATATTTAAGTTAGTTAACCTTCTTAACCGTAATGAAAGTGATATAAAGCCATGGCGGCATAACGACAGTGCATTTAGAAGAATTCCGTAATCTTATATTTAGGTACAAAGTCGATTTTGTTGTATATACGCATCTAGCAATCGATATCGAAATGCTTCAAATCATTAGTTTAACATATTTAAGTTAATAAAACTTCTTTAACGAGGAGAAGTTGGCTTAAAGCCATGGCGGCATAACGGCAGTGCATTTAGAAGAATTCCGAAATCTTATATTTAGGTATATAGTCGATTTTCTTTTATTTACACATTTAGCAATCGATATCGAAAATCTTCAAATCATTAGTTTAACATATTTAAGTTAGTTAACCTTCTTTAACGTATTGAAGGTGACATAGAGCCATGGCGGCATAACGACAGTGCATTTAGAAGAATTCCGTAATCTTATATTTAGGTATAAAGTCGATTTTGTTGTATATACGCATTTAGCAATCGATATCGAAATGTTTCAAATCATTAGTTTAACATATTTAAGTTAATAAACCTTCTTTAACGAGGAGAAGTTGGCTTAAAGCCATGGCGGCATAACGGCAGTGCATTTAGAAGAATTCCGTAATCTTATATTTAGGTAAAAAGTCGATTTTCTTGTATATACACATTTAGCTATCGATATCGGAATGCTTCAAATCATTAGTTTAACATATTAAGTTAATAAACATTTTTAAGCATACTGAAGTCTACATAACGCCTTAACGGTATAACGGCAGTGCATTTAGAAGAATTCCGTAATGTCATAATTTTATATTTAGGTATAAGGTCGATTTTCTTGTATATATACATTTCGCAATCGATATCGAAATGCTTCAGATAACTGGTTTAACATATTTAAGTTAATAAACCTCCTTTAGCGAACTGAAGTTAACATAAAGCCATAACGGCACCGCATTTGGAAGAATTCCGTAGTTTTATATTTAGGCATAAATTCGATTTTCTTGTATATACACATTTTGCAATCGATATCGAAATGCTTCAAATAACTGGTTTAGCATATTTAAGTTAATTAACCTTCTTTATCTTACTGAAGTTTACATAAAGCCATAACGGCATAACGGCAGTATATTTATATGAATTCCGTTATCTTATATTTAGGTATAAAGTCGATTTTGTTGTACATACACATTTAGCAATCGATATCGAAATGCTTCAAATCATTAGTTTAAAATATTTAAGTTAATTAACCTTATTTAACGAACGGAAGTTGGCATAAAGCCATGGTGGCATAACGGCAGTGCATTTAGAAGAATTCCATAATCTAATATTTAGGTATAAAGTCGATTTTCTTGCATATACACATTTAGCAATCGATAACGAAATGCTTCAAATCATTAGTTTAACATATTTAAGTTAATTAGCCTTCTTTAACGTAATGAAGAAGACATAAAGCCATGGCGGCATAACGACAGTTCATTTGGAAGAATTCCGTAATCTTATGTTTAGGTATAAATTCGATCTTCTTTTACATACACATTTAGCAAGCGATATCGAAATGCTTCAAATCATTAGTTTAACAAAGTTAAAATTAACAAAAGTTAATTAACCTTCTTTAACGTATTGAAGTTGATGTAAAGCCATGGCGGCATAACGACAGTACATTTTGAAGAATTCCGTAGTCTTATATTTAGGTACAAAGTCGATTTGCTTTTATATGTGCATTAAGCAATCGATATCGAAATGCTTCAAATAACTGGTTTAACATATTTAAGTTAATAAACCTTCTTTAACGAACTGTAGTTAACATAAAGCCACAACGGCATAACGGCAGTGCATTTAGAAGAATTCCGTTATCGTATGTTTATGTATAAAGTCGATTTTCTTGTATATTCACATTTAGCAATGCTTCAAATCATTAGTTTAACATACTTAAGTTAATTAACCTTCTTTAACGTATTGAAGTTGATATAAAGCCATGGCGGCATAACGACAGTGCATTTAGAAGAATTCCGTAATCTTATATTTAGGTATAAAGTCGATTTTGTTGTATATACACATTAGCAATCGATATCGAGATGGTTCAACTCATTAGTTTAACATATTTAAGTTAATAAACCTTCTTTAACGATCTGAAGTTGGCTTAAAGCAACGGCGGCATAACGGCAGTGCATTTAGAAGAATTCCGTAATCTTATAGTTAGGTACAAAGTCGGTTTTCTTGTATATACACATTTAGCAATCGATAACAAAATGATATAAAGTCGATTTTGTTGTATATACACATTAGCAATCGATATCGAGATGGTTCAACTCATTAGTTTAGCATATTTAAGTTAATTAACCATATTTTTCTTACTAAAGTGTACGTAAAGCCATAACGGTATAACGGCAGTGCATTTGGAAGAACTCCGTAATCTTACATTTAGGTATAAAGTCGATTTTCTTGTATTTACACATTTAGCAATCGATATCGAAATGCATCAAATAACTGGTTTAGCATATTTAAGTTAATTAACCTTCTTTATCTTACTGAAGTTTACATAAAGCCATAACGGCATAACGGCAGTATATTTATATGAATTCCGTTATCTTATATTTAGGTATAAAGTCGATTTTTTTGTACATACACATTTAGCAATCGATATCGAAATGCTTCAAATCATTAGTTTAACATATTAAGTTAATAAACACTTTTTAGCATACTGAAGTCTACATAAAGCCTTAACGGTATAACGGCAGTGCATTTAGAAGAATTCCGTAATGTTATAATTTTATATTTAGGTACAAAGTCGATTTTCTTGTATATATACATTTCGCAATCGATATCGAAATGCTTCAATAACTGGTTTAACATATTTAAGTTTATAAACCTCCTTTAACGAACTGAAGTTGACATAAAGCCATAACGGAAAACCTGCATTTGGAAGAATTCCGTAGTCTTATATTTAGGTATAAATTCGATTTTCTTGTATATACACTTTTTACAATCGATATCGAAATGCTTTCAAATAACTGGTTTAGCATATTTAATTTAAATTTAAAACCTTCTTTATCTTACTGAAGTTTACATAAAGCCATAACGGTATAACGGCAGTGCATTTGAAGAATTCCGTAATCTTATATTTAGGTATGAATTCGATTTTGTTGTATTTACACATTTAGCAATCGATATCGAAATGCTTCAAATCATTAGTTTAACATATTAAGTTAATAAACACTTTTTAGCATACTGAAGTCTACATAAAGCCTTAACGGTATAACGGCAGTGCATTTAGAAGAATTCCGTAATGTTATAATTTTTATATTTAGGTACAAAGTCGATTTTCTTGTTATATACATTTCGCAATCGATATCGAAATGCTTCAGATAACTGGTTTAACATATTTAAGTTATAAACCTCTTTTAACGAACTGAAGTTGACATAAAGCCATAACGGCACTGCATTTGGAAGAATTCCGTAGTCTTATATTTAGGCATAAATTCGATTTTCTTGTATATACACATTTTACAATCGATATCGAAATGCTTCAAATAACTGGTTTAGCATATTTAAGTTAATTAAACTTCTTTATCTTACTGAAGTTTACATAAAGACATAACGGTATAACGGCAGTGCATTTGAAGAATTCCGTAATCTTATATTTAGGTATAAATTCGATTTTTTGTATATACACATTTAGCAATCGATATCGAAATGCTTCAAATCATTAGTTTAACATATTTAAGTTAATAAACTTCTTTACGCATCTGAAGTTACATAAAGCTATGCGGTATAACGGCAGTGCATTTAGAAGAATTCCGTAATGTTATAATTTTATATTAGGTACAAAGTCGATTTTCTTGTATATATACATTTCGCAATCGATATCGAAATGCTTCAGATAACTGGTTTAACATATTTAAGTTATAAACCTCCTTTAACGAACTGAAGTTGACATAAAGCCATAACGGCACTGCATTTGGAAGAATTCCGTAGTCTTATATTTAGGCATAAATTCGATTTTCTTGTATATACACATTTTACAATCGATATCGAAATGCTTCAAATAACTGGTTTAGCATATTTAAGTTAATTAAACTTCTTTATCTTACTGAAGTTTACATAAAGACATAACGGTATAACGGCAGTGCATTTGGAAGAATTCCGTAAACTTATATTTAGGTATGAATTCGATTTTGTTGTATTTACACATTTAGCAATCGATATCGAAATCCTTCAAATCATTAGTTTAACATATTAAGTTAATAAACACTTTTTAGCATACTGAAGTCTACATAAAGCCTTAACGGTATAACGGCAGTGCATTTAGAAGAACTCCGTAATGTTATAATTTTATATTTAGGTACAAAGTCGATTTTCTTGTCTATATACATTTCGCAATCGATATCGAAATGCTTCAGATAACTGGTTTAACATATTTAAGTTTATAAACCTCTTTTAACGAACTGAAGTTGACATAAAGCCATAACGGCACTGCATTTGGAAGAATTCCGTAGTCTTATATTTAGGCACAAATTCGATTTTCTTGTATATACACATTTTACAATCGATATCGAAATGCTTCAAATAACTGGTTTAGCATATTTAAGTTAATTAAACTTCTTTATCTTACTGAAGTTTACATAAAGACATAACGGTATAACGGCAGCGCATTTGGAAGTATTCCGTAATCTTATATTTAGGTATAAATTCGATTTTCTTGTATATACACATTTAGCAATCGATATCGAAATGCTTCAAACCATTAGTTTAACATATTTAAGTTAATTAAGCTTCTTTATCGCACTGAAGTTAACACAAAGCTATGGCGGCATAACGGCAGTGCATGTGGAAGAGTTCCGTAATGTTATATTTAGGTATAAAGTCGATTTTCTTGTATATACACATTTAGCAATCGATAACAAAATGCTTCATATCATAAGTTGAACATGTTTAAGTTAATTAACCTTCTTTAACGTATTGAAGTTGATATAAAGCCATGGCGGCATAACGACAGTACATTTGGAAGAATTCCGTTATATTATATTTCGGTATAAAGTCGATTTTCTTGTATATATGCATTTAGTAATCGATATCGAAATGCTTCAAATAACTGGTTTAACATATTTAAATTACTAAACCTTCTTTAACGAACAGAAGTTAACACAAAGCCATAACGGCACTGCATTTAGAAGAATTCCGTAATCTTATATTTAGTTATAAAGTCGATTTTCGTGTATGTACTCATTTAGCAATCGATATCGAGATAGTTGAACTCATTAGTTTAACATATTTAAGTTAATAAACCTTCTTTAACTATCTGAAGTTGGCTTATAGCAATGGCGGCATAACGGCAGTGCATTTAGAAGAATTCCGTAATCTTATATTTAGGTATAAAGTCGATTTTCTTGTATATACACATTTAGCAATCGATAACAAAATGCTTCAAATCATTAGTTTAACATATTTAAGTTAATTAATCTTCTTTAACGTATTGAAGTTGATATAAAGCCATGGCCGCATAACGACAGTGCATTTAGAAGTATTCCGTAATCTTATATTTAGGTATAAAGTCGATTTTGTTGTGTATACACATTAGCAATCAATATCGAGATGGTTCAACTCATTAGTTTAACATATTTAAGTTAATTAACCGTATTTTTCTTACTGAAGTGTACGTAAAGCCATAACGGTATAACGGCAGTGCATTTGGAAGAATTCCGTTATCTTAAATTTAGGTACAAAGTTGATTTTCTTGTATTTACACATTTAGCAATCGATATCGAAATGCATCAAATAACTGGTTTAGCATATTTAAGTTAATTAACCTTCTTTATATTACTGAAGTTCACATAAAGCCATAACGGCATAACGGCAGTATATTTATGTGAATTCTGTTAT
>JAPZAG010001692.1:0-27424 GCA_027475135.1 Bactrocera correcta | reverse complement strand
ATTAGCACAGGCATTGTATGAGTCAGATACCCTCCTTTTATATAAGGTTACGAACGATTTGCAATGCCTTTTTAAGAGTTAGCAGTAAAATGTTGATTGCAAAGAATTTGGATTTATTTAGACACTTTTTTGTGATTTATTTTTAGTTTTTTATTTTAATTTTTATTCATTTTATATATTTTTCATTAATTTTTTTAAGACAATATTGCGATATTTTTTTAAATTTGATATTTTACGTTTTTTATTTATATATATTGCAAAAATGTCGTACTCGAAAAAAATTATTAGTATATTTAAGGTTTAAATTCTAAAAATAAAACATTTGATAATTAACAACAAATAATTAAAAAATAATGCTAATCATTAATATAAATGAACTCTGTTAATTTTTTTTAGAACAAAAAATGTCTAGTTTCTAAAAACAAAGTTTTCTTTTAAGTATTCTTTAGAAAAAAATATTTTTCTCATACTAAAAAACTCTTTGTGAATCCTATAAAGCTTCGTACTTTTGAACAAAAGCTACTTTCCCGCATTATTTGTGAGAAGCAAAACATCAAGGTTATATTTTAATTAATATTGCAGCTAAAAAGTAGCAAATTATAATGAGTTCGCGTGATTGCTGCATATAGAGTGTACATATTTTTTTGCTCTGGAAGATGAGCAAATATAAAATAGCATTTATGTACTTAGCGTTTCATTCATGTATGCAAATGTACATATTGTATCTATGGTAATATAAGTATGCAAAGCTTTATAACTACTAACAGCATACCTCTTTCCAATCCGGAATAATACATTTTATATCATGCACCTCATTTTCACCCCCACCACACTGCCAACATATCTATGTAGCTTCTTCGGAATGTGATTGTAATTTGCTAATAATGCCTTTTGCCTTTTGCTTTGCTGGATATATGGTTTCATTATTTAACAATCACTTTGTTTTACTTTGGTAGCAACTGGAACCAACTTCTCGCTGTCACTGATCACATTTCATTATTTATTGTGCGCAGGCGTGCAAGCACACATTTACAATTTTGCAAACATTTATACAATTGTTCATACATATATATATGTATAATATATATAATGCTTAGCAAACACAACTTGCATCATTCGCAAAGTCACTGTATTTGTTTCAGTTGCAAATCGAAATAATATACGCTTGGAATTTTGCTTGCAAATTTCTTTTATACAAAAGACTTAAGCGTGAAACTTGTCTGCAAACATACTTATAAATAATTAAAATAATATTTATTTGCAGAACTGGTTTAGTGATTCATTAAAAGATATACGAGACATTTAGATTGTTTATGAAACAGCTAAAATTTTGAACTAAGATATTTTTTTTAAATTATAATTTATGTAAGTACATATGTATATGTATATTTTTACTCAATTGCAATTCGAATAAATATGCAAATTTTTTTGCTTAACTTGGCAAATTTTGTGATATAACGCTTTTCAAGAACATTTTCTAAATCCCGAAATTTCGGGATTCCGCCAAAAAAATGCAAATTTTGTGAAGTACCGCGTTTAAACCAAATTTTTAAAATCCCGAAATTTCGGGATCGCGAATAATGTAATTCGGGATTCTGAAAGAATTGAAAATTTGTGTGAAATAAGTCAATTCAGGAACATTTTGAAAATCCCGAAATTTAGTTGATCACAAATAGTTTGTGTATGTATGCAATTTAGGACTCTAATTTTTTTTTTAATTCTTGGAATTTATATTATACTTATTAATAAATTAAAAATATCACAAATTATGTATATAACTTTCATAAATAATTTCGGGATCTCGAATCTCTAAATATCGAAATTTCAGGATCTCAAATGATGTTACTCGAAAATTTTCGAAAAAATAAAAAAGCTGATATTTATCCAATTAAAATAAAATTGTGCACATTTCCTTAGAGAGTTTTTAAAACTTTTTTTCTTTAAATAAATCCCTAGAGCTACTTTCTAATTTTAAAAAGATTAACGTTGAGTATTTTATATCTATCTAATGTGAACTTTCTACATGTTCCTCTATATGTAGATATATGTGCATGTATATATTTTTGTAAGTATGTACCTAATAATATGCGCATAAAGTAAGTACTCTGGCTTATATGCTCGCCACTCCCATTCACCGAGGCGACGCGTGTTCATTGCTCTAATTTCAGCACATTTCCAATTTGGCTGTGCACTTTTAAATTACAGCGTAGAGCGTGCACGTAAGGCAGCTCAAACGCTAGTCGGCTACTTGACTAGTTCTCTGGCAAGCGGCTTGCTGTGTGTCTGACTTCTGAGTTTTTTGTTGCCGTTGCGAACTTACTTCACTGGCTATCTACCTCTTCATACATATACATATGTATGTTTGTATGTATTTTAATGCTCGGAGTGCAGCTGGACATTTGGCCATTTGGGCGACCGGTTGCCCACTGCCGTTTTGTTAACTGTCGCCCGTGCATCCAGCTTGCGCCCGCTCGTACCTGCCATATCTATTTGCAAGCCTTTTGCTCGACTTTTAATGCGCACACCACAATTTTCGTTTGTGATTTTGCAATTGCTGTCAGTCAGTTGAATTTGTTGCTGCTTGCAATGTAATTATTTTACTATTTCTTTTTTTTTATATACGTAGCTCTTGCTGCCGTTACAGTTTGGTGCAACTGCCAACTGCTGCCATAAAATATTCGTTGTCGAAAGAAACGAGTTTAGATATTTTGTTAAGTCGCTCGGATTTGGTCAACTTTGTGTGTTCAAAGTGACAGTTACAGATTTAATACAGATTAAGTTTCGACTTGGATTTCCTACTACAGCAACAAAAAAGAACAACTAGTGTTGCCAGCTAGTTGAATTGTGTTTCTTTGAAAATTTTTATAATTTATAGTTTTTTGCACATATTTTATGTGTCTTGAAATTGTTGTTTTTTTTTTTTAATTTAGCGTTTGGCTTTCAAACGTTTGACATATCTAGTAATTTATTTTTTTTCAGCTTTAATATTGTTTAATATTTACTTACTTATGTAGCTCCAAACTGAGTTGCTTAAATCTTTCTCAATATAAGATAAGCTTGCTTCAATCTCAAACTCTAGTCAGCTTGCTGCTTGTCACAATAATTTATATTATTATTTAAGTTACTATCAAGGCGTGAGCGTGATATGTTTGCCTTCGGTTGTTAATAAGCATGCAAATATTTATAATATATGTATGTATACTAACTCTATTTAATTTGTTTTTTTTTTTGTTTTTTTTTTTTTTTTTTTGATTTCTCAATTATTTTGCATAAACTCTCTTTATCATTTTAATCACTTTTTTCCAGTTTGCAGCATAAAATTGACCAATTTGCATACATTTGCAAAAATAATTTGTTAATATAATTCATGCAGGCTCACAATAAACTGCTGCATGAATGGTTAACGAACGAGTTCGTTGCTTAAGTCTTTTGCTTGAGTCAATTTATTTGCTTATGTGGCCTCATTGGGCGGTATATTTGGAGGAATATTATTTATTTGTTTTGAAAAAAGTTAAAACAAAGCAAATTTTCATTGAACTAATTTGAAAAGGGTTGATGTTTTATTAAAATTTGAGGAAAATTTAAATAAAATGGAATGAAAATTAGAAATCAAAATTTTTTTATAAATTTTGATAAATTATGATAATATGAAGGAAAGTTAATATAAGAAAGTTAATATATCTGATAAGAAGAGAAAACGTTAACTTCGGCTGCAATTAAGTAATAATACCCTTCACCAAGCATTTCTTATAGCATACAATTGTATAAAAAGATTTCAAATTTAATATTGCTCGCTCAGTTTATATCGCAGCTATATGTTATAGTCAACTGATCTGAATTATTTGTTTGCAGACTATAGCATTATTCAGAAAAAGTATTTAAGCCAAATTTCGTTAAGATATCTTTTGAAATAAAAAAATTTTCCATACAAGAGCTTGAGGATGAGCGATCAGCTTATATGGCAGCTATATGTTATAGTGATCTGATTTGAGCAATATATTCGCAGATAACTGTATTGTATTGGACAATAATCCATACCAAATTTCAAGAAGATATCTTGTCAAATAGAGAAGTTTCTATACAAGAAGTTGATTTTCATTAGTCAGTTTCTAGGGCAGCTATACTATGTAGTGGTCCGGAGTTAACAGTTTGCGCAGAAATAGTAACATTATCTTTGAGATTATTCTATACTGAATTTTGTAAAGATTTTTGGTCCAATAAAAAAACTTTTCCTGTGAAAAACTAGGTTTTAAACGTTGTAAACTTAATATATACTGAATTCAGTGTTTTCTTTGTATATTTTTTTAGATAAAAAAATTTCGAATTTACAAAATTAAAAAAACTGAAGTACTATACCAAAAGTAGTAAACTGAGTTGTTTAGTTTTCAGTGAAAGTTTATTAAAAATTTCATCTTGATTTACATATGTATATGCTTGGTCCTAACATTTTTCTAATCAAAACCAAGTCATAAAATTTTTTTTTTACACTTTTACCATACATACATACATCCAAATAGTGTCACAACTCGTGTTCATGTAAATTGCCAAACACGATTTATTACACTGACTTTTACCTGAAAATTCAATCAACTCGAACAAAGCCCTCAAAATGCCTACAACACACAAAGAAGCAACAACAAAAAGCTTACTCAAAGAATTATCTGTCGAAGAATTTGATGAAAAAACCAAATTTGCCTATCAAAAATGCCTACAGCCGCAAAAAAAAATTTATACAACAAAAGCATAAATGAACTAACACCGAAAATGATATACAAGCAGTCAAATTCAACACTTGAAAACGACTTTTTGTTACAACTTTTTGCTTTTAGTCGTTTTTCAAATGAGTTTTTTATAAGATTTTTTGTTGAGGTTTCGGTAGACTTTTTTCATTTTCGGTTGATTTTCCCTTCATTGGTAAGTGGTGCGTGCCAGCATCATATAACAACATAAACAATGCAACAGATACTTTGAAAAGTATTCAATAACTGGCGTGTCCATGAAGGCGCAGCTGCGCGCTGAAAGTTAGAAAAAAATGTATGGACATGTATAAAAAACTCGAATCTTGAAAGATTTGAGGTTAATCAACGGCACTCAGTTCAGTCAAGAGTAAAGCGAATAGACACAATCAAATTTTTTTTGGGGACTCAACAACAAAATGGCGGCGAAAAGACGCGCGGGCTAAGTGTTTAGAAAAAACGAAGTGGAAAAAATCAAAATACAACAACAACAAAAGGAAAACAAGCAAAGAGAAACAAAAAAAGATCAAAGAGAAAAGAAAAAACAGAGACGATAGAAAAAATGAACGCGAACGTGGAGTTAGAAGCAAACCAAAAACATAAACACTTATGTATTAGAAGCCACACACACACACACATGTATAGGCAAGCTAATAGTCTACATCTAATAAGATACCTAAGCGCATGCTAAGATGCAAAAAATAATGTTGCTGACCCGCCAGCAGCTGCAGCAGCACGATGTGTGTATATAAAACGCGCAGCAACACATTTGCAAAGAAACTGACAGCAAAACACGAACAACGCAAAGCAATAGCAACACACACACAATTGCAGGCGATTGAAACGCGCCAAACCTAAGCGAAGTGCCAAAGCAATCAAAAAGCATTTGAAACAATTGGCCTGAAACCTTTCAATAGCTAGCTGCTTGCCTGCCTGAGTGGCTTGCTTTGACAAAAACAAGCAGCAAAATATCAGAAAATTCGACAAGTCAAAAAGCGTTAAGTTAAGCCATAAAATCATAGCAACAATAACAAGCAGCTTTTAAGTATCTCCTTTGTGCACTATAAGTAGCTTGTATGTGTGTGTTAGTGCATATGACTGTGTGCAGAAAGAAGGAAATCAAAAGTCTGCAACTTCAGCATTGGCCAAGCGCTTTTGCCCGCAAATTCGAAGGTAGATAAGCAAATGACAAAAAACAAGCAACAACAATCATCAGCACTAACTCCAGTCTACACCAAATGAACCTTTCTGGCTGCAAAGCGCTCATATACACATGCACATACATATACATACATATGTGTGTGCCTTTAAGCCAACGCGCACTCCATTGTTCGACCGCCTTACTGCCAAGCTACCCAACTCGACTGCTTGTCTGGCTGTTTGCTTTCAGCTTGAGCTGTCTGTTGTTTGCTTGCTTAGCCAGCGTATGCTGTTGTTCTTGCTGTTGTGTGCGACTTTACGCTGGAAAAGCTTTTTTGGCACAACCAATTCAGCTGCACAACACCAAAGCAACTACAAAAACTGTACCTACTTTCCAAAGACCCCAGCAGCAGCGGCTACAACGTTGGCGTTGGCAGCTTCAAAGTTGCTGAGCAACAAATGTTGCGGCTGTTATGTGCATGTTCTGCCCCAGCCACAAGCAACTTCAGCTTGTGGTGTTGGGGTAAAGCGTTTAGCCACTGCGGGCAGCACAGAAACCAGTTTTCTTAACGTGTCGTTCCCCGCTGTGGTGGCTGTGACTGTGGCGAATGGGGTAAACATACAAATATAAATATATATTTGACT
Source organism: Bactrocera correcta (assembly GCA_027475135.1). Classification (NCBI taxonomy): domain Eukaryota; kingdom Metazoa; phylum Arthropoda; class Insecta; order Diptera; family Tephritidae; genus Bactrocera; species Bactrocera correcta. The sequence continues at coordinate 20,903 of JAPZAG010001692.1, read as the reverse complement.
AGATATGTAGCTGTGCATGTGCAGCAGCCAATCTCGAACTCTTCGCTTAACTCTTTTGCTGTACGCTTTAGCTATGAAAATCGTCTACACAGCATTGCTCCGTCGAGTTCTGTTGTGCGACGAGGCTTTGTATGAAAACAAAAACATGGCCGCCATAAAAACTCGTTTGACTCACTCGATACGGTAGAGCGTAATCTAAAGTGACTGACTTGAGAAAATACTCGAGACAAAGCACGAAATGCGAAGACCTAATGCTTTGCTTGGCAGCCAAACCTTTTTATGATTTCTTTACTTTTTTACTTAGCCTTTGTGTTTTACTTATTTCATACATACACATATAAATATTAATATGTGCTTGTGTTACACAATTTTATTTCATATTTCCTCTACTCTTCTTTGCTTGCAGGTCTTATGGCACTTGGATGCCTTTCGTCGTTCCTTTCGCACCCTCAATCATCACATTTGTTGCGGTCAAGATTGTATATTCTGTGCACTGAAGGTAAGTGTAGACAATTTATGTTCCACCATACAGACATTTTTGTTGTTATTTTAGTTTTAAGCTGTATATGTGTGTGTATGAATTGGGTTATGCATGAGTTGTGGATCTTCATATTACGATCGCTTGCGTCTAAAAGTATGCTACGTTTTCTAAGCTTCAGGTGTGTTTTCATATATTGTGTGGCATGCTTTGTAAGATCGTTGTAGATTTTGAACTTTATTTACTGATGTTCATTGGACGAGGCATACAATATTTATGCTTCGCTGTAAAGTAGATTAAAAAAATGCTGCTTAGGAAGCGAATTGTGTAACGAAAAATGAATGTGAATCCACGATTGACGATTTGTGGAATGTAAACTTAGTTGTGGCATAGTTATAGGCAAAATGAAAGATTCTTTAATGAAATTGTGTACATTTATTTTAATGTATATTTTTGAAAAGTTATATATAATATTGTGGAATAATTTCTATTTTTTATTTCAACTTTAATTTAATTTTATTTATTTATTTATTTTTTTTTAATTCTTTGTTTTTTGTCTTATCTATGAAGCTAAAGCAAAAATTCGAAAATATTCAAACAGTTTACTTTAAAAAATATTTTTTGCCAAATTTGATTTTTATTGTTAAATAATTTTTTTCTCTGTGTTACCCCATTTTTCGGTCTTCTATAGGCTTTAAAAGCTAAAAATCGATAAAATCCAAATACATTTTTTAATAAAAAAATTTAATGGAAATATTTTCATCTAACTAATGCATGAATACAGCTAGGGCTGGCAATGTTCAATATATATGTATATTTTATTCGCATTTTTTTTTACACCTAACTACTTATTTAGCACTAAACTGGAAGACTGACCTCATTCTGGCTTTTGTTGTTCTTGCAATAGCATTTCCTGAAGTCAAATTCAGTTAATTTCAATTACTTAAAAGTGTTTTTGATGTTTACTATATATTTCTTCAAATACACATTTCTATAAGAGCTTCTCAACTCTTCTGGCAGCCGCGTTTGCCGCTTAAGTCTTTTGTTGCGCAAGCGTTTAGTTGATTCAACAATCATTTTGCTCGATGCCTTGTTTTTGTTAGTGTTTTTTACAAAAAATAAGTTTCACATTGTTAATATTGAATGCGCCTAATTGTCTACTATTCATAAAAAATATATTTACTTACTTCTTTCATGGTGTTGTAGCCACTTATAAGTTAGAGAAGTAAATTCTCTAGTGTATTTTTCTTTTAATTTTTTTTTTAATAAATATATAAAAAAAACTTATGCACATCTACAGAATTTTATGTACTTTAATCATCACTTATTGATTTTGAAAAATTTTGGATTTCTTGAATAACGTCGCTGATCTCCAAGTGGACTATCAAAAATATGTTGTCTGGCAGATCGGAGTAGATTTTTCTGCTTAAAATGATCAAAAATTCAAAAATTAAAAATAAATAAAAAATAAAATAAATATTGTGACTATACTACTTACAGGTAATAATCGAAGGACTAGTTGATATTTTGATTTGATTTTCGACAAATCAAACAAATAATTTGACTTTTCACTTATATTTTCAAAAAAAAAAGTCCATTTTCGCGAAAAATAAAAGTTTCCGTTTAGCCTAAAAATCAATATTATCATGAAAAAATTGTTCCTCGTTCATTACCCGACAGTTATGTTCAAGACGGTCTTATGGAAATTTTAAGCCGAGCAATGCAGCCGTTTCGAAAAAGTTTTTCGCACCGACTTTGAAAACAGCGATACACTACGTTAAAGAATCCTCACAAATATGCTTGTGTGATTCATACCCTGCCTATCGCACGATACATATAGCCCGTTCCGTTGCCAGGTCTTATTTTACTACATTTTAGGTTCACAGGTCATCTAAAGTGAGAAAAATTTATGATCTCATTGTGATTTTTGGCTCTAAACTTATACTTAAAACTCTATCATCGCGTTATTTCAAAGGCAGAGATAGAGTACTTACTTTCATTTGTCGATTCAGATACCTTACACCCTCAAACTTTTACTTACCTCACTTGTATCAGTATAATCTTAAAATAAATTTTTGGACTTCTGAAGTAGAAGATGTAGAGCAAATATGATATCATACTTTTGCAGAATTTTTTGGTTTTATATTTTTGCCAACGAAACTTCCGGACTTCCTCAATTAAAACGATTTTTTTTTCAATTTCCAATGGTAAAATTTTATTTAACACACTTACAAAAGTTGTGGAAATAATTTACTCACTTCACCTGTCAGAAATTCAACGCATTCGCCACTTTTACCGCCAATAATAACAAGCAGTTTATATGTGATAATTTTTAATTACTTATAAAGTAAATAAATGTAAGAAAATACAAACATAAATTATCAACAAACTGCAGGAATCGGTGTGAGCTGTCAAATATACTCGCATATGCCTGTCATAGATTATGTGAGTGTGTGCACAATGCGGAAAACTGAGCTCACTACAAATTTTTTGTTGTTGTTGCAGAAAAGTGAAACAATCATATTGCGTGCGCAAACCAAAACGCACAAACACATGTCTTCACAAACATACATAAATACATATGTATGCCTTCATAGATATACATTTGTGCATGTGTGTTGTTCGCAAGATGTGCACAATTGTAATTAGTCGTTAAAAAGCGGAGAGCCTTCTCATCACATGCAGAACCCATTTCAAGTGCGTGATTGTTGTTGTTCCCAGCCATAAAGCAGCGGCAGCGATTTTCCCTCAGGTGTGCCACCGCGCAGTGCGGCCGTTTGCAAGTGGACGATTGTTTGTGTGCGTGTGTGTGTGTGTGTCAAAGTGCGTGTTGGCTGTGCCTATTTATGACATTATAATGGCGCTATTGCTTAGCTGCCGATTCGTGGAGGGATGGAAAATGCACAAGCGTTAAGTTAAGGGAAAATTCCCACACATTTTCTTTTTGTTTTTTGCTCTGTGGCCGAGGGATTTTCACAACAGGCGCTCGAATAGCCCCAGGCTTGTGATGAGCATGTGCTGATTTAACTATACATATCTACAGATAAGTACATATTTATGTATATTTAACATATATATCCTCAAATATATATTTTTTTACAAGCTCCTCAACTCTTTGGCTGTCGAGTTCGCCGCTTAAGTCTTTTGTTGCGCACGCGTTTACTAGTTGTGAGAATCAGTTTGGCCGCTGCTTTGTTTTTGTTGTCGTCACTTTGCAAAATTGTCTTTGTAGAAACCCCAAATGGCGCTTGTATATGTGTCCAGCAAAGCGGCTTTTCATGAACTTTGACTTTTGCAGCGTTGAGTTCCGTTTCGAAACTTGTTTTGCCGCTGGTTCGACTTCGTTAGTTGAACTGGCTGGCGCTTCTTCAGTTCATATTTCTTTGTTTTTTTTTATTTTATTTGTTTATTTGTTTCTTTGTTTTTTATTTTATTTGTTTGTTGCAAAAAATATCCATTTGCCTTTAACTATAATATATATAAATGCACATTTTGCAAATTAAAATTTACCGTCACGTTTGATGTGCGGCTTTGTTGCTGTCGTTTGAAAACAAGATTTCGATTCCCCGCGGGCCATTCGCTCGCCAACGACAACTCAAAGCCGCTCGACCTTTTAGTACTTAATTTAATATGGCAAATGAAACGCTAATACTTTTTATGGCGATTAGAGGCATTTATCTGTGTTAAATGGAATTTATTTCATTTTCATTTGCACTATGAATACTTAAAAATATATTTGTATATTTTTTAATAATTTATTTTCTTAAAATTTTTCTGTTAAAAAACTTGAAGAGTATTCCATAAGTTCACAAAAATTATTGAACTATTTTGTATGCTCTGTTGTATTATGATATTTTTTTCTCAGAGTGCAATATTTTTATAATATTTGCGGATACTTATTATTTGACTTGATCCTTTAAGTTATCCTCCTGGCCCCAATACACTTGCTTCAACGTTTTCTCCAATCCTCGAAATAGTTGTTATTTCGTTTAATGCCTTCAATAGACTCAAATGGTTTCCCAAGAGCCGTCGGTTGAGTTTACTGAATAGCCAGAAAGCACACGAAGCTAAATCAGGCGAATACGATGGTTGCGGCACGATGTGAGTTAAAAATTTGACAAAAAAAACTTACGAAGAATCAATGCAGTGTGCGATGGTGCATTATCGTGGTGCAAAAACCAAGAGTTGTCGGTCCATAATTTCGGCCTCTCTATGAAAATAGCAAACGCCGCAGAACACACAAATAGTATTCCTTGCTGTCAGTTTGGCGGGCGGGAGGAATTCGGAGTGCACCACACCTCGATAATCGAAGAAAACTGTCAACCCAACCTTGATTTTTGACCTGCTTTGATGTAGGTTTTACGGCTTTGGCTCTTCTTTGCCACGATATTCGGAGGATTGATAGTCTGCTTCCGGGTCGTTAGCATAGATCCAAGACTCATCGCCAGTAATAATACGTTTCATAACATCCTAGTAAACGGAAAGCAAGACGACATTTTTCGAATAAAATTGAAGAATTTTGGAAGCAATCGTACTTTTAATTTTCTTAGGCCCAAACGATACTTCAAAATGATTTTCACTGATCTTTCCGATACTCCAACAATGCCAGTAAAATTTCTGAGTAATAGTCGTTGATTCTCAAGCACCAATTCGTTTATTTTGTGGACGCGTTTGTCATAAGTTGATGTGGAGGGTGTTAATTTTTTAAGATTTTTTAGCAAGTAATTGGGTTTATCAAAGGCCTTTAAAGGCGCTTTTGGTCATAAAGCATATATTCAGCAATTAAAATCCTATTATAGCAAAAAATACTGGCTTTTAGGTCTTCTTGTTGGTATGACCTCCTCTAACCCATATTTAAGCCAGTCGAAAGCTTTAAGTCGGTCATTTCTTCAATAAAAAGTCCATATAAAGCTAAATAAAACAAATTTTAAATTAAATTAAAATTAGTCTAAATCAAATTTTTAATTTAATTTTTTTTTTTTAATTTGCGATTTTTGTAATTTTTTTTTCTATAATTGTAAATTTGCTTTTCCAAATTTTTATCGATTTTACAACCATGAAGAAGTTTCTTTTAACCTTTCAGTGCATTACAATTGGAAAACAGCCTTCATTCCAAATTATACTACCATTTCCTTCATTGTCCTTAACAACATAAATTTTCCCGCCACTAAAAACACATGCGCCTGCGCCTGCGCAAGCACTTTATCGGTATACCCACAGACCACAGCATATTTATGTGCAACAGTCATAACTCACAAAATGGGAAACACCATAAAAATCGCATGCCACTGCACATGGGCAACATAAAACACCAGTTAACTACCAGTGTTTGTGCATTTTCTCGGTATTTCGGTATATCGCGGCTGATAAGTGCGAGAGGTTTGCGCGCACATAAAATTTGACAATTCAAATGAATAAGTCCAATGACTAACTAGCGATGACGGGCGGTGTGTCTAGTCCGCATTATCGCACAAAAGGTCACTAACTACAGATCAGCAATGACAAGGCGAAAGTCACAAAATAATTTTAAAGGACACGGGCAGTCAATTGTCTGCACGCTGTTGTTGTTGCGCTTAGCTGACGCGCCGAACGCCTACTCATTTCCGGCAGTGCACCACAATGCCAGGCTGAGTACATACTTGTACGCTGGTGGCTGTGCACTGTATGTGTATGTGTGTGTTTGCCAAGTGGACGCCACACACACCGCTGCCTAACTGCCACAGCGCACATAAATATGCATGCAATTGTAATTGAAGGTTGCATTTTCGTTGCGCTTTCGCATAAATTTCCATTGTGTTAATTTTAAGTGGAAATTGAAATGTCATTTTGTTGTCGCTGTCATTGATTAATGTTCATTCCTGAAATTCTCAGTGGCCATAAAAAAATGGCTTATCACGGCGAAAGTAAACAAAGGAAATTGTATGACAATTGCATGGCATTAGAAATAATCCACACTCGAAGCTTTATTGTGCGCAATGATAAATTACGTGCTAAATATGTTAATTAAATGACCGCACTTATATAATTACACAACTATTTGCATAAAGCGCACTTAATACATGCATATATTGCTCCTTGTTTATGTCCATAACTCATAAAATTGTATTCTAACTCTTTTACGTTGAGGGTTAGTTTCCTGTGTTGCAGCAGCCAATTTATGTTGCATGCCACTTAATTTATGTGCTGCCACTTTGCGGGAAAGTTGTTAACGTGAAAAGAAGCTGTTGCGTGTTAGCAGCGGTGAGTGTGTGGGAAAATGTGTGAAAAGCGGAAAAAAGTTGAGATAAAAAAAATAATAAGGTGTGATACTTAATTGCTGCAACCACTTTGCATTAGATGGCGCTAGTTCTTTTGTTATTTTTTGCAGAGGATGGTTTCACATAGGCCATTTTTAAGTAATAAGATGTAGAATGTTAAATTTAAGCACAGTTGCGGGCAATGAAGTGGAAGTAGATGAGGAATAAATATTTAAAAAATTTTAATTTCATCAGAATTTATACATAAATGGGTGAATACTGAAATTTTTAGTTTTTGTATATATTTTTCATTTTGGTTCTTTAGCGTAAAACAGTCTGGCAACTCTTCTAATAATAAAATTTATACATATTTGAGTACCAAATTTTTTTTTTAATTTTTTTTTTTTACTTTTCATTCAAGTTCCTTAACCTAAAACAGTCTGGCAACTATGCTAAACATTCCTTTTAATTTAAAATGTTCCAAAATAATACCATGTCAGTGCGCTGTTCATTAATTAGATTTTACTGTTGCAATACTTCAGCATGAATATTAAATTTCTTATAGATGGCAACTTTGTTTATAAAAATATTTAAACTATTTTTTACTTAGTTTTTAAAGCTAAATTGGAACAATGTTTTAGATTTTGTCATATTTTAAAACATTTTAATTATTTGAATTGTTATCATCAATGGCAACTCTATACAAAAATATTTTTTATCATAAAATCTTTAAATTTTTCTTAAACTTAGTATTAATTTTCCCTCAGTTTTAACGTATATTATTCTCACTGTAGCTTACAATAATTGTTTAATTTCTTATAGATGGCAACCTTGTTTACAAAAATATTTTTTACTTAGTTATTATTACTAAATTGGTACTATGTTTTAGCATTGTTGCATTCAAATTTTTTATAATTTGAATTTTTACCATCAATGGCAACTCTATACAAAAATATTTTTTATCACAAAATTTTTAAATTTTTCTTAAACTTAGTATTGATTTTCCTTCAGTTTTAACGTTTATTATTCTTAATGCAGCTTATCATAATCGTTTAATTTTTTATAGATGGCAACTCTGTTCACAAAATATTTCGCACTGAGTTGTTATAAGTTAACTCTGACTTCTTAGTAAGATATTAGGTTTTTCACATTCTTTTTGGAAAACTTGAATTTTTATCATCGATGCCAACTGTTATTACAAATGCCTTTTTCTAGAAAAAACATATATGTATGTATATGTACATATGCATATATTTTTAATTTAGTTATAACATTCGATCAATTTTTATTTTTCTAGAATTGCAATAATAAGTATAAATATTGCTTTATACTTTTTATTTTTGTTACGCGCAAATTTAATTTAAAATATGTGGCAACCCCATACCAAAAATATTTCACTTTAATATATATAAACAAATATTTTATTAAATTGCATGATTTATATGGGAAGGCATATTTTATATAATAATATCCCCAAGATATGTGCCAGGGTTGCCATTTGTACATAGAAGGTGTTAAGAGCTATTCGCAATATTTTCTAGTTACATACATACATACCATTAACGTTGTTGACTTACACACTGAGTTATAAGTTAAAAAAAAATTTCATATAAAAAATGTGTGGCAACCACATTCTTGTTATGACATAAAAATTTTTACATATCACAATTTTAATAAAAATTATTTAACGCGCCAAGGACAATTAAGTCAGCGATTTTATAAATATTCTTCAACCACTTCGTATTTGTGAGTTATAATATAAAAAAAAATATTCCTCAACCACTTACCCTACGTAAGTTTTAATATCAAAATTGCTATATGGCTATTACTTAATTAATTATACAAACTAAATAAGCCTAAGAGCTCTCAACTTAATTTAATTCGGTAGTTTCTCTAATTCAAAAGAGTTTGTGGCAATCTTGCTCCTCGCTTATTAATTAAATTATATAATAAAAATATATATTAAACCCGTATTCTTTAGAATTTTAACTCGTTATGATTATACTTATAATTCGAAATTTTTAATTGATGAAATTAATCCAAAAGTATTGAAAATATGTCAATTTTATCAATTCAATACTTAAAATCAGCCAAAATGCAGATCAAACTTGATAAAAATGGGATTATAACAGCACTTTCCCTTAGCACGTTCAAAAAAAAATAATAAAAACAAAAAAAAAAAAAAAAAAAAAACGAAAAACGTGAAAGAAAATCCTATAAGACACACTTCAGCTAACCCCAGCATCACCTTTGTTATTCACAACAAACACTATGCTTGAAAAGAAAATAAGAAACAGCTATGCACATCCCTACCAAACAACTAAGAAAAATCACTCCAAACAACAAAACAAATACTCCACCATGACTTACTACGAGATGAAGAGAGAATCGAGGAGATAATGAAAGAAAAAACGGGAAAACATCGGCCTACAGATCAGCATTTCGGAAAATTCGTAAAATGGCGCGCGACTGTACCATTTTTTGTCAGTGACGATAGCCAGTACACACACACACAATGACAAAAAAAATATAACTCACGCAGGTGATAGAGTAGGTGTAATAGTGTTTACATATGAGTGTGAGTAATGAACGTCGTAGAAAGCATGGAAGGTAGTGTGTGTGCCAAAAAGCCAGTCAACAACCAAAACATAATAATAACAAAGAAAACCTACCGGTGAATGAACGTAGACAGCGAGCGAGTGATGTTTTCTAGAATAACTTCGAAATACTCGATGTCTTAAGCAAAGAGAGAGAGCGAGTGAGCTGAGAGTTAGCCACCGTCAGTGAGAAATTGAATGTGAACGGGAATAGAAATTCGGACAATGGCTGCTTGGGAACGTTCTGTAAGTGAAACAATGACGACACGAAGAAGGCGTATGAAGAATAATAATATATATAAACGTGTGTGCGGTTAAGAGTATATTGAAGAAGCCAAGAGCGGAAAGTGCAGGGAAGTTTAAGGTACAAGATGTTGAGGCAGAAGATAGTGAAAAGTAGAATACTTGTTATTAAAGAACCAAAACAGAAAAGAAAGATTGTACAATAAATATACAAATAGAATATCATATAATTATTGAAGAGGTATAAATAAACAATTTAGGAAGAAATGGAGTGAAGCGACTGTGATAGGGCAAGAGCTGGGCGTAAGTGATTAAAATCACTTTATATTCAATACGAAGGAAGGTAGTGCAATTATGATGGTAGAGTAAATATTGTAGTACGGAACTGATGTATACACGCATATATGCAATTGGGAAGCAATATACAGGGGCGCTCAAACTTTTTTGTTTGAAAGTTGGCTGCTGGCTAGCATAGTAGTTTACATTTTACTATATAAAATATAGTTGGTGATATGAATAGGACTACAACAGAAAAATAGAAAAATATAAAACAATAACAACAACTAAATAAAAAAAATTATCTAAAATTAACACAGGATGGAAAAAAAATTTCTAAAAATAATATATTTTTTATTAAAAAAAAATCATAACTTAATGGCATAACAAAGTTTGTTTTAGCAGATTTCCGATTTTTACTCTCATTTTTAACAAATCCATGCAGTTTATTTACATACATATATAAATGAATGTATATGTATATACATACATATGTATGTACTATGTATATGTGAATGTCGTGTTTGCATTTGCAGTGCCTGCCACTTCTTGTAAATTGTTTTTGTTCTGTCTCCATGTTCTTGAGCTTGTGTACAAGCGTTTTGCATTTTACTTTGAATTTTTCTGGCTCACAACTTTTTTACAAGAAATGCTTTTTGTACTGTGTTTTACAGGTTGTTGTGGTTTTTAAATGTTGTTGTTGTGATTTGAAAATATTGTTGTTGCCTTGTTGTCGCACCAAACAACTTTTTTGCTTTTATTTTCATTGTGGAAGTAATGTTAGTGGAGTTTGTTGTTGCTCTTGTTTTCTTTGCGTTGTTACCCAGTCCCTTGCTGTTGTTGTTGGTACTTCTGTACTACTGCCAGTTGTCATGGCTTTGAACAGCAAAGTTCTCCTCGGCTTTTAACATTTGTTTGCTACTTGAATTTGGTGCGCTAAAACAAAGGAGGTGCCGAAAAAGCATACCGCTGTTTGCCAACAGAAGGTAAATACATGCATGTATGTATGTATATGTGTGTACTTAGAATCAGGCAATGCAAACAAGAAATGTCAACAATATTAGCTTTCGGTACTTTTTATCATAAAGAACAAATATTAGTTAAAACAATTTAAAAAAATTTAAATAATAAAAAACAAAAATTATTTAATGTTGGAAACATGTATGTATTATAGAATCAGAACTAATAACAAATAACTAAATAAAAATTAAAAATAAATTATATAGTCAAAAGATGTAATGCAAAACAATGGAATAACTGATAAGATTTCTCCGGGTCTTAGAGAATTTCAAATTACTGCAACTTCGTTCTAAAGTAAATAACAATAATAAATAAACAAAAATTTAATTAATAAAAATTCTTAAAAAATTGAAAAGAATCTGCCCACAAAACAAAATATCAAAACTTACAACAACAAACTGAATTTACATATTTTAATGCACTTTTATTTACATAATTTTATATTTCATATTTCTGTCTTTATTTGAGCTGATAATACTTGTATATCAATTGATCTTTTTTTTTGTCATAAATTTTCATACATTTGACGAAAAAAATATATATTTTTTTTCAATTAAAAGAAAAATGTTTTGAAAACCTAATTATTGATTAAAATAAAACATTATTTAATAAATACATGACTAAATATGAAAACTTTTAATGAAAATATTTTTTTATTAATAAATGATTTTTTGTTTATATAATAATATTTTTAATCAATATTATCCTAACTTCGTCATCTGTAGCATTGTGGATAGGTCTTGTGGGACCGCCGCTAAGCATTACTTAGCCGGAGCAACTTTGCCTATTGGATCACGTCATTAGCTCGCTATTTCGCGGCTCTAGCTTCATTGTTTCCTTTTTGTTCGACTCTTCTTAGCTCTTGCAGTATCAGAGCTGTCGTTCTCTCTATGGTATATCATACTTGTCTCGTTTGCAACATATAGGACACTATGTTATCATGCATTATTTGGCCTGGCACTGCCATTTCCAGATCCTGCCACTCTGTTGTAAATCTCCAGCGGTAGAAAAATTCTTCCATATGTTTTTTGCATTAATGCTGGTCCCCATACAGGTGCGGCATACTTTAAAATTGAGTGTCTAACCTTGGCTCTGGTCCTCTTATGTTGGCAATAATTCTCAATAATGCTGCATTGCAGCTGAGTCCAGCGTCTATCATTAAACCAAGGTACTTTAGTGGTGGTTGTGTTGAGATGCAATGCCCGTCAATATTTAGGGTGATATTCTCGAGCTTTTTCTGCTTGTAATAAGGAAAATTTTTCAAATTTCTTATTGTTATTTTTTATTTATATTTTTTAAAAAGCAAACAAAGCATTTAACCCTTTTAACAGCTAAAAACTTGCAAATGATAATTAATAATATTTTTTGCGAATATAAATAAAATGAAATGGTATAAGTATCTTCTAAGGATTAAAATTTCATATTTTCTATTAAATGAAAAAAAAAATTGAAATAGCTAAATAACTTTTTAAATATTTTTTTTTTTTTAAATTTTAACAACCGAAGTTGAAAAAAAAAATCATCAAAAGTGAAAACAAACAAAAAAGTCCAACCTTTGTTTTCTCTTCCATTACCAGCAAAATTAAAAATTATTAAAAATATAAAATAAACATGGTAAATACAAAATACATACATTGGAGTATTATTTAATATATTAATATAATAGTAGTAATATTAGTAAAACGTGTGATTATTCGTAATCTCAAAGTATAGAACACCACACACACTTAACCACCCGCAATCCGGCTTTAATTAGAATTATTTTTTCTTCCACCTCTGTTGCTTGTTTGTATTTGCTTTGCTGCTCCTTTTATTTGACTTTTAATTCAAGATATAAATTAACATTAAAGGCCAGCGGCAGTAAAAAGCATGCCGTCAGTTGCTAAAAAAACAGAATGAGTTGAAAAACCAAATATTAATCTGCTTTAAAACGTTGACTCGTCGTTGCCGCCAACCAGAGCGCTTAGAAGTGGGCTACACGCCGTGTTGCTTAAATTATGAAAATCGTTCGGCCAACGTTGGGAATCTCCCACGCAAGCCGTACAGCGCGACCGTTGCGGTTGAAGACACTCTTTCACACCGTCTTAAAGTTCTGACTAAATACACTTGCATCTACTTTGCCTACTATCTACTAGCGGCTAGTTGTGAGTAGCGCTGCTTAATTGCAAGTAAAATTGAAAAAGTGATACCAACAAGATACACACACACACGAAGCAAGAGGAGGCGCGTGTACAGACTTCGCGTGTATTTTGTAAATTAAATGTTGACGGGCACATATGTTAAGCGCTTTTTACAAGCATACGCGCATTTATTAAAGTCATTTTGGGACAGCACTCGTTTACTTACATGTGACGAGAATCTTTTTATAGCTCCCAAAGCAGCTTTAAAAATAGATTTTATCATCCTGTTGCTACAGTTTGTGTGCTCATTGCTTTATTCTAATTTTTTTTATAGCACTTTTGGCATTAAATCGCGTTTATGGCGTTTGCTTGTTGCACTTTTTTATGTTCGAGTGACTCACCTTTTCAGTGGAAACACACACTTTCGTTGCGCTTGACCAAATTTCACAGACTTTTCTCTACGCTCACACACACAAATTTGCATAAAATAATTGTTTTTTTTTTATTTTTTTTGTAAATTTATGCTCTTTTCCCTTCTTTTAGTTCATTTCTTCCACTGATTTGTTGACATTTTATTTACCCACATAATAATTCATCATTTGCTTGGTGAGCAGTAAAGTGATTGATTGATGGATTGAGCGATTGAATGCTAAATCAACTGGATAGTTCGATAAGTTTCAATTCAATAAAATTTTAATGAGCAAGTGCATTTATGCCGGTGCCCAGTTGTGGATATTCTATAGCCAACTCATTATCATTAGCTTTGTGCTTCTATGTATGTGTGCATATACATACATATATGGCGTCGGTGGTTAATTTATTTACTTAAGTAAGGCGTTTCTCTACTCTAGATAGAGCTAGGTGCCTGTCTGTAACTGTAGTTTGGCTCATTATGTAACTTGATTTATGACTGTGTATACTTTTGAGCAATTACCTTCTGTTCTTTTGTTCTATCTAATGGTCGCTAAGAGACCAAATCATTATCCTGAAAGTGCTAACTCCTGCAAATCTTTTTGGCTCCTTGCCTCATCAACGTACTCACATATCTGCTATATGTCTTTCCTACCTTGCTTTTCATTTAATTTACTTATTTGAATATCCAGTAGTAATACCGAAAGCCACCCTTCAATATGATTTGGAGTAGTCTAGACACCTAGACACATTGTGATTATTCAATATTAGGGCACATTTGTTTAAAATGTGATTAACTAAATACTTGTTGTAGCATAATTAAAGTCGATTCCGGCGTCCGTTAATTGCAATGGTTTCGACGCCACTTTGAAAATCGCTTGAGTTTAGGCGGTGAATACTGGAAAATTTTGCTTCAAACTACAACCAGACAGTTACCTTACGAAATATAACAGTCCTTCAGTAGACTTTTTGCTATTTGCTGGTTACAATTTTGGATGCCAAAACATATTGCTTGATTGAAAATATCCATATAGAAAATATCCATACACAAATTAGAAGTAGATTAAACAGAGCTAAGATGAACATATTTGAGTACAAATTTAAATTTTGAGAAAATTTAAAAATCACGATTAGTCTGGAAAGACCTTGAGTTTAATAGCTTTAAAGCTCCTCAAAATTTCAAAAATGATTAAATGTATAACTTATTTTAAGTCCCAGTTGAATCGTGATATATACATTAGTCTTATATGAAGAACTCTTTGAATTACGAAAATTTTCGGTATACGAATTTAAGGATTTTACAGCTGTTTAACATTTTTGAAATTAAAATATGCCATTTATGAAAATTCCTCCGAATTCCGAAAATATTAGTAAACACGAATTTAATTGCTTCGGAGTGAAAAATGGTTACCGTAAATGATTAATTGTAGGTATATTTTGAAAATCTCGTTAAATCATGAATATGTTCCCATTAAACTGTACTCAACAAATTTAAAGCTTAAGTGAATACAAAAATCCCTAACAGTTCTAAATATTTAAACAGCTTCATCTGTGTTTAAAAACTTTAAAACGGTTAAAAGTATGACTTTTTTTCAAATTCCACTGAATACCGAAAATTTTCGGGATCCCGATTTAAATAGCTTTATAGCTGTTTAAAAATTTAATATACTTAAAAGTATGACTTTTTGGAAATCCCTTTAAATATTGAAAGTTTTCGGGATCCCGATTTAAATACCTTTATAGCTGTTTCAAAATTTAATATACTTAAAACTATGACCTTTTTTTTAAATTCCACTGAATACCGAAAATTTTCGGGATCCCGATTTAAATAGCTTTATAGCTTTTTAAAAAATTTAATATACTTAAAAGTATGACTTTTTGGAAATCCTTTTAAATATTGAAAATTTTCGGGATCCCGAATTTAATAGTCCTACAGCAGCTTAAAACTTTTGAAATTTTTAAATGAGCCATAGTATATATTATTTGAAAATTGTTTTGAATTCTCCTAAATTTTCGGGATCCCGAATTTAACAGTGATATTACGATTACGAAAATTTTCGAAATTTTGCTTTAAATAGCTTTATAGTGTATAATATTTGAAAATTTCGCTGAATCCCGAAAATTTTAGGTATAAAAGATTTAATAACTTTACAGTTCTTTTAAAATCTAATATGATTAGAAAGTATTATTTTTTGGTAAATCCTTTTGAATATCGAAACTTTTCGGTATCGAGAATTTAAGAGCTCTACAGTAGCTTACAAATTTTAAAATTGTTTAATGAGTAACGGTACATATTATTTGAAGATCTTTTTGCGTTTTCGAAAATTTTCGGGATCCCGAAATCAACATTAGTAAGACGATAAAATATATGTATGTATGTATATACATATGTCGATATATTTAACTTAACTTAAAAAGTCAGTAATATACACTTACTTATAAATGCATTGATAGCACTGTATTCCAATAATTACAACTGTTAGAGAATACTAGTCACTGTTTGTGGCAATCATTATTTACTTTGAAAAATTATCATATATTACACAAACGAAAGCTGTATTTACTAAGAAAAATGGAGCACAGCACACGTATAAATATAGGATAATACATAATTTAACTGGATTATATGTTTCTTTATCACTTTGTACATTTGCGACAGCCCTTTAATATGCTTATTGACTTAGTCAGGGCTTATCACAGAGAGTAATATTTGTCTATAGTCTGCAAGATATGCGCTAAACTGCAATTACAACAATGATAAAAGTAAATAAAGCATAATATACACCCTGATGAATATATGAATTCACACACATATGTAGTTATACATACATATGATTATAAGAGTGTGTACTGTAAATGTTGAAAAAAATAATCAAAAGGTGCAGTAAAGTGCATACAAAATAGTGATTCGTACAGAAAACTTGTTGTAACTAATTGTGCCACATAATAATACAAGCACACATGCACATACATACATAAATAAAATATTGTAATCAGCAAACATTAAACTTTTCCTTGCATCCAAATCACAGCAATAAGTAAAAAAAAAATTAGTTAGATAAATAAAAATGTTCTGATTTAATGCAACACGCGCATTAATGGCGACACAATCTCACCAAACTCGGCATAAGCCACAACAGTTATGCTGTGGGTTGTTTGTTTGTCGCGCTGAAATGTGTTTCACAACGCGATAAGCGCCTAATGCAAACAAGCATATTTATTTGCTTTTATGCTGCAATCTGACATTTATTTGTCTAGCTCTTCTTCTTCTTTCGCCCGTTTGCGCTTTCTAGTTGGAAATTAGTACCACTTTATTTAGTAATAAATATATAAAAACATACATATATGTAGTTACATACAATATAGTTGAATATAAAGGTGCATTCTGCGCTGGTGTAAAGTGCAGCCAGTTTGTTGGTGTGCGCTTCAACGTCGCTTTGTGCGTAATGTCGAGCTGATAAGTCGCAACGGCACGTGCTTTTCCAAGCGCGTTCTTAATTTGAAGGCAAGTACATACACACATACATATATAATATATGAGCATTTGCGCCTTCTTTTGTATTTTTTGTGGCTTTTTGTCATCGAGAATTTATTGTTTATGTAAAAAGTTGTTGTTGCCGTTGTTACCTGCTGCACAATGCACACGCTTTAATTAACGTTCGATTAATTGTTTGCTTTGATTTACACCAACGGCTTTTTAAGCGTTAATTGCGTGGATATATTAAGTGCTAGGCTGTTGGGGCACGTTTCCAGTGTAATATGTGTTCTTTTAATGTGGATTTAATGTTATTCTGTGTAACTTAAACTGATTGCTTTGGTATTAAAGCGAAGTGTCGTGGGTTATTGGTTATTTTGAGCGCTATTTTAAGTTATTATTTTTAATTGTAGCGACTCGTTTGTTAATTGTTTCATGTAATTCCAATATTTATGCATTTGTGGAAGTTCGAGTGTGACATAATCGGAGTGGTTGAAATTTAATTCTTGGTAGGATGTATGTACATAAATCCAATTTCATCTCAAATAAAATTTGTTTTTTTTTCAGTGAATCTTATTAATCAATATGATCAAACTTGACCTTATAAACATATATTTTCACATATTTTTATAAAAGTCATTATTATGGCAATTTTCCAAACACTTGTTCTAAGCGTCAGATGGGATGGCCTTCGATACCTTTGGAGAATTTTGCTTGTGAGGTTTTGGTTCCTTATTGGAGCACAACTCGCTAGCTGTTGAATGTCATATTCATAAACCCATGTCTTGTCACCGCTGATACGTTTGAAAAATGTGGTGTCCTCACCTAGATTGCCAAGAATCGCTTTTATGGCCTCTACTCGAAGTTTTTTTTTTATTAAAGATTAAGGTTTTATTCCACATAAACAAGATGAAGTCAACCAGATGACCATATAACTGGTACCTAAACTTTAGTCTGCTTACTTGCTTCTACGTCGGGATTTATTTTCAGTTGTAATTGTAAAAGTGTGTTATCTTAGCTGAGAGAAACCCAACCCAATCTTTAAAATGTATGAAATTTTAATTGAAATTTTCATTAAAATAATTAAGTTAGTTCCCATGAAGCCTCTGTTAAAGTAACTTTCATTAACAAATTTAATAATAAAAGACATTGTATTAATTTATTTAAACTTTGTCTATTGGGATTTTTTTTGGAATAATGAAACTATATTTGATGTGTATTTCTATGCATCAGCATATTAGGGTAGTACCAAAATATGATTTGAAAAATTCTATAAAAAATAAAATAAAGTGAAATAGTAAATACGATATACTAACATAATATACAAACAGTAAACACACAATATTAGGGTAGCACTGAAATTCTCGGAAAAATCGTAAAAAATACCTTTTGCATGACCACTATATCTCTAAATTAGATCGTTTGACATTAAAAAATCAAAAAATTTTGTTAAACTAATGTTAAATCTTGTACTTTATTGGAGGGAGAGGCAAAGTAATTTTTTTTTTTTGACAAAACGGCGGTTTCTAAAAAATCGTTTTTTGACTAAAATGTCGGCATTAAATTGTTTATAAAAAAATATTTGTATATCGCATGATATTTTCCTAAAAATTTCATCCCAAATATTTCAAGTTATTTAGAGTCAAATAACTATTTCTAAAAAATAGCTCACCTTTTGCATTTGAAAACTTTTTTAGTTACCCTAAAGTTCCTACTGGTAATTGATATTAATAGCATTTAATATCTAAAATATCTTAAATGAGATTATTTGTCACGAGTAATATTAAAACCCAATTTGAAGACTCTTTTGTGTCTTTTGAAAAAAAAATTTAATATTTAATAATATTTATATATAAAAAAACAACAGCTAGTTTTATATACATACATATGCATATAAATCATTTATTAAAAAACTATAATCCTTCTGCTTTTTGATTCTTACTGAAAAATACATCTTAATTACTCATAAATTTATATGTATAGTAGCATTCAGAAAGCACGGCTTAAGGGTTTTGCTATGCTCATATTCATCTATTTGTTTGTAGGTGAGCTGCCGAGCTTGCAAACATAACAAATAAATCACTTGTAACTAAGCACTAAAGTTAAAAAATACACACATTAATTAACAATTCGCCACAACTAGAAATTACAAAAATGTGGGCATAATAAATTAACAACAACAACAGCTACACGTGCGCAATTTATGCCGGTGGCATTAATAAGCCTAATATTTTTCGATTTTTCTACACCCAGTGACTATGGGAAAACTACATACAATAACCCTATTAGAGACAAAAAAAAAAACAAAAAACAACAAACACAAAAAAATGTCCGAAAATAAAGGGTTTTAATGCATATTAGCTGTTTGATGAGCTCAAAAACAAAAAACAAAAAAAAAATACTAAAGCCAGCGACAGTGCTGTACCAAAAATAAAAAAGATAACAAGTTTAAGCTAAGCCCAAATGACTCAGAAGAAATGCAGCGCGGCGCGTGTAACAACAAATGTAAGATGAGAGAAAAAAACATACTTTTACATATAAAGTCAATACCCAGAACTGTAATAAAAAAAATAATAAAAAATGTGATGTGATGAAGATCAAAACTTTTAAGGCACAAGCACATGCACACATGCATACATACACAGGGAAAACGGTGTAAATAAAAGGGCAGCACGCATTACAACAACACCGCGCCGTTCAGCATTCAGCTCATGTGGACCAGCTCCAGCGAAATTTATGGTTGCTACGGCGATCTGCTTATGTAGCGCGCGCCATTTGACTCATCAAAAATAGGAAAAAATATATACACACGTCTATATCACGTTATAAGATGCATAATTGTTGTTGTTTTCGTTTTTTGTTGCTGTGGCGGCGCATAAGCGATAAACAACATTGTTGGTAGAGGTTGTAAAGTGCGTCGTGCGCACAGCAACAACAACACATTTGGCAAAAAAATTAATTTAGCGCTATTTCAGTTTGTTGTTTGTTTTTATTTTTGTTTTTCGAATTGTTATTAGGCAGCCACAATGCACAGCGGCGTTTTGACCGTTTCAGTTGCTTTTTGACGCCTCATTATGAAGCTTCGAATTTTTTTTTGGGATATTTTTGAAACTGTTTGTGCCTATTCTTGTTGTTGTAGCAGCAATATGCATATAAACCGAAGTGATTTTGACCTTTTCAGTTGCTTTTTGAGGCCTCATTATGAAGCTTCGAAATTTTTTTTTTAATTTTTTGAAAATGTTTGTGCCTATTCTTGTTGTTGTAGCAGCAATATGCATATACACCGAAGTGATTTTGAAGCGCTATTTCGTGTGCATTTTTGTTTTATTTGATTTTATTGATGCTTCATTGCCAGTTCTGCTTTAATATTGGTAATTTTCGACATGAGGCCTCAGTTTACAGTGTTTACCAAACACTTTCAGCGCACGGTATTAATGATTTTTGTTAATTTTTTCATTTATTTTTTTTTTGTTTATGATTTTTTCAATCGATGTGGAATTTTTAACTCTTTCAAGTTTGTATGTTTCTGCTTCTGTGAAACACAGATGATGCATGCCGCAGCGCTAAGTGGTTGACAATTTCTTTGTTGTACATATTTGTTGTTTTATGCACTTTGAGCTTTTGGATATTTACAATTTTTTAAATGATTTTTTTTTATATTTTTTTTTATATTTTTTTTTTATATTTTAAATTTTTTTTTTCAAAACAGCAAAAAAAATTTCTATATTATTTTTTTTTTACTTTTTAATATTAATTTTGTTTTTTTCAAAATGTTAAATTTTTTATTTAAAAAATTTTTTCATCAAATTTATTTTTTTTTAATTTTAATTTTTTTACTCAAAAAATTTTTTTTCAAAAAAAAATTTTGATATTTATGTATAATAAAAAAATCATCATCTAGTTAATTGAGTCTAAAGTGATCTACCTATAAACAAACATTTTTTTAATTTTGTCTTAATTTTATTTTTTTTTTAATATTAACCTTTTTCTTATACCTCCCCCACGTGCAGCCTTTAAACCGCCAGTTTTGTAGCGTGTCGTCTTGCG
>JAPZAG010001691.1:0-27433 GCA_027475135.1 Bactrocera correcta | reverse complement strand
TAACCCTCTTTATCTTACTGAAGTCTACAAACGCCTTAACGGCATAACGGCAAAGCATTTAGAAGAATTACGTCATCTTATATTTCGGTATAAAGTCGCTATTCTTGTATATACTCATTTAGCAATCGAAATCGAAATGCTTCAAATCATTAGCTTAATATATTTAAGTTAATTAACCCTCTTTATTTTATTGAAGTCTACAAACATCTTAACGGCATAACGGCAAAGCATTTAGAAGAATTACGTCATCTTATATTTCGGTATAAAGTCGCTATTCTTGGATATACTCATTTAGCAATCGAAATCGAAATGCTTCAAATCATTAGCTTAACATTTTTAAGTTAATTAACCCTCTTTATTTTATTGAAGTCTACAAACATCTTAACGGCATAACGGCAAAGCATTTAGAAGAATTACGTAATCGTATATTTTGGTATAAAGTCGATTTTCTTGTAAATACGCATTTAGCAATCGATATCGAAATGCCTCAAATCATTAGTTTAACATATTTAAGTTAATTAACCCTCTTTTTTTTATTGAAGTCTACAAACATCTTAACGGCATAACGGCAAAGCATTTAGAAGAATTACGTTATCGTATATTCTGGTATAAAGTCGATTTTCTTGTAAATACGCATTTAGCAATCGATATCGAAATGCCTCAAATCGTTAGTTTAACATATTTAAGTTAATTAACCCTCTTTATCTTACTGAAGTCTACAAACGCCTTAATTGCATAACGGCAAAGCATTTAGAAGAATACGTAATCTTATATTTAGGTATAAAGTCGATTTTCTTGTATATACTCATTTAGCAATCGATGTCGAATGCTTCAAATCATTGGTTTAACATATTTAAGTTAATTAACCCTCTTTATCTTACTGAAGTCTACAAACACCTTAACGGCATAACGGCAAAGCATTTAGAAGAATTACGTTATCTTATATTTAGGTATAAAGTCGATTTTCTTGTATATATGCATTAGGCAATCCATATCGAAATGCTTTAAATAACTGGTTTAACATATTTAAGTTAATAAACCCTCTTTAACTAACTGAAGTTAACATAAAACCATAACGGTATAACGGCAGTGCATTTGGAAGAATTCCGTAACCTTATATTTAGGTATAAAGTCGATTTTCTTGTATATACCTATTTAGCAATCGATATGAAATGCCTCAAATCATTAGTTTATCATATTTTAGTTAATTAATCTTTTTTAACGTATTGAAGTTGATATAAAGCCATGGTGGCATAACGACAGTACATTTGGAAGAATTCCGTAATCTTATATTTAGGTATAAAGTCGATTTTCTTGTATATATGCATTAAGCAATCGATTTCGAAATGTTTCTAATAACTGGTGTAACATATCTAAGTTAATAAACCATCTTTAACGAACTGAAGTTAACAAAAAGCCATAACGGCATAACGGCAGTGCATTTGTAAGAATTCCGTAAGCGTATATTTAGGTATAAAGTCGATTTTGTTGTATATACACATTTAGCAATCGATATCGAAATGCCTCAAATCATTAGTTTAACATATTTAAGTTAATTAACCTTCTTTAACATATTGAAGTTCATATAAAGCCATGGCGGCACAACGACAGTACATTTGGAAAAATTCCGTAATCTTATATTTAGGTATAAGGAAGATTTTCTTGTATATATGCACTTAGCAATCGATTTCGAAAATCTTCAAATCATTAGTTTAACATATTTAAGTAAATAAAGCTTCTTTAACGAACTGAAGTTAACACAAAGCCATGGCGGCATAACGGCAGTTCATGTAGAAGAATTCCGTGACCTTATATTTAGGTATAAAGTCGATTTTCTTGTATATACACATTTAGCAATCGATATCGAAATGCCTCAAATCATTAGTTTAACATATTTAAGTTAATTAACCCCCTTTATCTTACTGAAGTCTACAAACGCCTTAACGGCATAACGGCAGTGCATGTAGAAGAATTCCATTATCATATATTTGGGTATAAAGTCGATTTTCTTGTAAATACACATTTAGCAATCGATATTGAAATGCCTCAAATCATTAGTTTAACATATTTAAGTAAATTAACCCTATTTATCTTACTGAAGTCTACAAACGCCTTAATTGCATAACGGCAAAGCATTTAGAAGAATTACGTAATCTTATATTTAGGTATAAAGTCGATTTTCTTATATATACTCATTTAGCAATCGATATCGAAATGCATCAAATCATTAGTTTAACATATTTAAGTTAATTAACCCTCTTTATCTTACTGAAGTCTACAAACGCCTTAACGGCATAACTGCATGTAGAAGAATTCCGTTATCATATATTTAGGTATAAAGTCGATTTTCTTGTATATACTCATTTAGCAATCGATATCGAAATGCCTCAAATCATTAGTTTAACATATTTACGTTAATTAACCCTCTTTATCTTACTGAAGTCTACAAACGCCTTAATTGCATAACGGCAAAGCATTTAGAAGAATTACGTTATCTTATATTTCGGTATAAAGTCGCTATTCTTGGATATACTCATTTAGCAATCGAAATCGAAATGCTTCAAATCATTAGCTTAACATATTTAAGTTAATTAACCCTCTTTATCTTACTGAAGTCTACAAACGCCTTAACGGCATAACTGCATGTAGAAGAATTCCGCTATCATATATTTAGGTATAAAGTCGATTTTCTTGTATATATGCATTAAGCAATCGATTTCGAAATGTTTCTAATAACTGGTGTAACATATCTAAGTTAATAAACCATCTTTAACGAACTGAAGTTAACTTTAAGCCATAACGGCATAACGGCAGTGCATTTAGAAGAATTCCGAAAGCGTATATTTAGGTATAAAGTCGATTTTTTGTATATACACATTTAGCAATCGATATCGAAATGCCTCAAATATTAGTTTAACATATTTAATTTAAATTTAAACCCCTTTTTTAAACTATTGAATTTCTAAAAGCCTCGGCAAACGCAGTCATTTGGAAGAATTCCGTAATCTTATATTTGGTATAAGGGATTTCTTGTATATACACTTAGCAATCGATTTCAAAAATCTTCAAATCATTAGTTTAAATATTTAAGTTAATAAATTTCTTTCAACTGAATTTAAACAAAAGCTCGGCATAACGGCAGCATTAGAAGAATTCCGTATTTTATATTTAGGTATAAAGTCATTTTCTTTATATACACTTTTAGCAGCGAATCGAAATGCCCCAAATATTAGTTTACATTTTTTAGTTAAAACTTTTTTAACGAGAAGTTGTTAAAAAGCCATGGGGCATAACGCAGTCATTTGGAAAATTCCGTAATCTTATATTTAGGTATAAAGTCGATTTTCTTGTATATATCATTAAGAATCGATATCAAAATCCTTCAAATAACTGGTTTAACATATTTAAGTTAAAAAACCTTTTTTAACAACTGAAGTTAACAAAAAACCATAACGGATAACGGCAGTGCATTTGAAAGAATTCCGTAATCTTATATTTAGGTATAAAGTATTTTTTGTTAAAACCATTTAGCAATCGATTCGAAATCCTCAAATCTTTAGTTTAACATATTTAATTTAAATTTAACCCCCTTTACACGAAGTTACAAAGCCTTCGCATAACGGCAGTGCATTAGAAGAATTCCTTACTATATTTGGGTAAAAGTCGATTTTTTTAATACAATTTAGCAATCGATATCAAATCCCTAAATCATTAGTTTAAATATTTATTTAAATTTAAACCCCCTTTTTACTGAAGTTAAAAGCCTTGGCATAAGGGCAAAAAATTGAAGAATTCCGTAATCTTTATTAGGTAAAAATTCCCATTTTCTTGTATATACCTTTTAGCAATCGAAATGAAATGCTTCAAATCATTAGTTTAACATATTTAAGTTAAAAACCCCTTTTTAAACCACTGAATTTAAACAAAAGCCTCGGCATAACGGCAGAAGAAACCGTTATCTATATTTGGTATAAAGTCATTTTCTTGTTATACCATTTAGCAATCGATATCGAAATGCCTCAAATCTTAGTTTAAATATTTAAGTTAATTAACCCCTTTATTTATGAAGTCTACAAACCCTTAACGGCATAACGGCAAAGCATTTAGAAGAATTACGTAATCTTATATTTGGTAAAAGTCGATTTTCTTGTAATACCTTTTAGCAATCGAATCGAAATGTTAAAATATTGTTTAACATATTTAAGTTAAAACCCCTTTTTTTTTTTTATTGAAGTTACAAAACTTAACGGATAACGGAAAAGCATTTGAAGAATTCGTAATCTATATTTGGTATAAAGTCGATTTTCTTGTAAATACCATTTAGCAATCGATATCGAAATGCCTCAAATCATTAGTTTAACATATTTAAGTTAATTAACCCCCTTTATTTATTGAAGTCTACAAACCCTTAACGGCATAACGGCAGGCATTAGAAGAATTCGTAATCTATATTTGGTATAAAGTCGTTTTTCTTGTAATACCATTTAGAAATCGAATCGAAATCCCTCAAATCATTAGTTTAACATATTTAAGAAATTTAACCCCTTTATCTTACTGAAGTCTACAAACGCCTTAACGGCATAACGGAAAAGCATTTAGAAGAATTACGTAATCTATATTTGGTATAAAGTCGATTTTCTTGTATATACTCATTTAGCAATCGAAATCGAAATGCTTCAAATCATTAGTTTAACATATTTAAGATAATTAACCCTTTTTATCTTACTGAAGTCTACAAACCCCTTAACGGCATAACGGCAAAGCATTTAGAAGAATTACGTATCTTATATTTCGGTATAAAGTCGTTTTCTTGTATAACCATTTAGCAATCGAAATCGAAATGCTTCAAATCATTAGTTTAACATATTTAAGTTAATTAACCCCTTTATTTATGAAGTCTACAAACCTTAACGGCATAACGGAAAAGCATTTAGAAGAATTCGTAATCTTATATTTGGTATAAAGTCGATTTTTTGTAAAAACCATTTAGCAATCGATATCGAAATCCCTCAAATCATTAGTTTAACATATTTAATTTAATTAACCCCTTTATTTTACTGAAGTCTACAAACGCCTTAAGGCATAACGCAGTAGAAGAACCCCTTTTTAATTTAGGTATAAAGTCGATTTTCTTGTAATACCATTTAGCAATCGATATCGAAATGCCTCAAATCATTAGTTTAACATATTTAATTTAATTAACCCCTTTATTTTACTGAAGTCTACAAACGCCTTAAGCATAACGGAAAAGCATTTAGAAAAATTTCTTTTATATTTAGGTATAAAGTCGATTTTCTTGTAAAAAACCTTTTAGCAATCGATATCGAATCCCTTAAATCATTGTTTAACATATTTAATTTAAATTTAACCCCTTTATCTTACTGAAGTCTACAAACGCCTTAACGGCATAACGGCAGTTTAGAAGAATTCCGTATCTATATTTAGGTATAAAGTCGATTTTCTTGTAATACATTAGCAATCAAAATTTGAAATGTCAAATATTGTTTAACATATTTAAGAAATTTAACCCCTCTTTACACTGAAGTTACAAAGCCTAACGGCATAACGGAAAAGCATTTAGAAGAATTCGTAACTTATATTTGGTATAAAGTCGTTTTCTTGTATATACCATTTAGCAATCGAAATCGAAATCCCTCAAATCATTAGTTTAACATATTTAAGAAATTTAAACCCCTCTTTATTTATTGAAGTCTAAAACCTCGGCAAAGGGCAAACTTTTGAAGAATTCGTAATCTTATATTTGGTAAAAAGGTTTTCTTGTAATACCTTTAGCAATCAAAATCGAAATCTTCAAATCTTTAGTTTAACATATTTAATTTAAATTTCCCCCTCTTTAATGAAGTTACAAAATCTTCGGCATAACGGAAAAGCATTAGAAGAATTCGTAATCTTATATTTAGGTATAAAGTCGATTTTTTTAATACCATTTAGAAATCGAATCGAAATGCCAAATTTTATTTTAAACATATTTAAGTTAATTAATCTTTTTTACTAAAGTTAAAAACCTTGGCATAAGGGCCATTTGGAAGAATTCGTAATCTTATATTTAGGTATAAAGTCGATTTTTTGTATAAAACCATTAGCAATCGATATGAAATTTTCAAATATTGTTTAACATATTTAAGAAATTTAACCCCCTTTATTTTACTAAGTTAAAAAAACCTTAACGGATAACGGCGTGCATTTAAAGAATTCCGTAATCTTATATTTGGTATAAAGTCGATTTTCTTGTATATACACTTTTAGCAATCGATATGAAATCCTCAAATCTTAGTTTAAATATTTAAGTTAATTAACCCCCTTTATCTTACTGAAGTCTACAAACGCCTTAACGGCATAACGGCAGGCATTAGAAGAATTCCTTATCTATATTTGGGTATAAAGTCGTTTTTCTTTATAAAAATTTTTAGCAATCGATATCGAAATCCCTCAAATTTGTTTAAAATTTAATTTAAATTTAACCCCTTATTTTACTGAAGTTACAAACCTTAACGGATAACGGAAAAGCATTTGAAGAATTCCGTAACTTATATTTAGGTATAAATCTTTTTCTTGTATATACCTTTAGCAATCGAATCGAAATGCTTAAAATATTGTTTAACATATTTAAGTTAAAAACCTCTTTAACAATAAGTTAAAAAAACCATCGGATAACGGCAGAAAAATTTCCGTAACTTATATTTAGGTATAAAGTCGATTTTCTTGTTTACATTTAGCAATCGATTCGAAATCCCTCAATATTGTTTAACATATTTAAGAAATTTAACCTTTTTTAAACAATAAGTTAAAAAAGCCTCGGCATAAGGGAAAACATTTGAAGAATTCCGTAACTTATATTTAGGTATAAAGTCGATTTTTTGTATATACCTTTTAGCAATCAAAATTTCGAAATGCTTCAAATATTGTTTAACATATTTAAGAAATTTAACCCCCTTTACACTGAAGTTACAAAGCCTTAACGGCATAACGGCAGGCATTTAGAAGAATTCCGTACTATATTTGGTATAAAGTCGTTTTTGTATATACCATTTAGCAATCGAATCGAAATGCTTCAAATATTAGTTTAAATATTTAAGTTAATTAACCCCTTTATTTATGAAGTCTACAAACCCTTAACGGCATAAGGGAAAAGCATTTAGAAGAATTCGTATCTTATATTTGGTATAAAGCCCTTTTCTTGATATACCATTTAGCAACGAATCGAAATGCTTCAAATCATTAGTTTAAATATTTAAGTTAAAACCCCTTTAAGAAGTTCAAACCTTCGGCATAACGGAAAAGCATTTAGAAAATTCGTAATCTTTTTTTTTGGTATAAAGTCATTTTCTTGTAATACCATTTAGAACGAATCGAAATGCTTCAAATATTAGTTTAACATATTTAAGTTAAAACCTTTTTAAAAGAAGTTCAAAACCTCGGCATAACGGCAGGCATTTGAAAATTCCTTTATCTATATTTGGTATAAAGTATTTTTTTTTAAATACCATTTAGAATCGATTCGAAAATCTTCAAATTAGTTTAACATATTTAAGTTAATAACCCTTTTTTAAAACGAATTTAAACAAAAGCCATCCATAACGGCAGGCATTTGAAGAATTCCGTAACTTATATTTAGGTAAAAGTATTTTTTTTTAAATACCATTTAGCAATCGATTAAAAATCTTAAATCTTTGTTTAACATATTTAATTTAAATTTCCCCCTTTTTTACAGAAGTTAAAAACCTTGGGGCATAAGGGAAAACATTTGAAGAATTCCGTAACTTTATTTAGGAAAAAAGTCGATTTTTTGTAAAAACCATTAGCAATCATTTTAAATCCCTAAATATTGTTTAACATATTTAATTTAAATTTAACCCCCTTTATTTTACTGAAGTTACAAACCCTTAACGGATAAGGGCAGTGCATTGAAGAATTCCTTTACTATATTTGGGTATAAAGTCAATTTTCTTGTATATACCATTTAGCAATCGATATCGAAATGCCTCAAACCCTTATTTTAAATATATTTAAGTTAATTCCCCCCTTTTTACTGAAGTTAAAAGCCTTGGCATAAGGGCAAACATTGAAGAATTCGTAATCTTATATTTGGGTAAAAGTCGATTTTCTTGTATATATCATTAAGCAATCAAAATTTCGAAATGTTTCAATAATGGTTTAACATATTTAAGTTAAAAACCTTTTTAAACAACTGAAGTTAAAAAAAAGCCTAACGGATAACGGCAGGCATTTGAAGAATTCCGTAACTTATATTTGGTATAAAGTCGTTTTTTGTATATACCATTTAGCAATCGAATCGAAATCCCTCAAATATTGTTTAACATTTTTAATTTAAATTTAACCCCCTTTACAATTGAAGTTAATAACGGCAAAGGGCAGTCATTGAAAATTCCTTTATCTATATTTAGGTAAAAAGGATTTTCTTGTAAAAAACATTTAGCATCGATTCGAAATCCTCAAATCATTAGTTTAACATATTTAATTTAAAAAACCCTCTTTACACTGAGTTACAAAGCCTTCGGCATAACGGAAAAGCATTTAGAAGAATTCGTAACTTATATTTAGGTATAAAGTCGATTTTCTTGTATATACCATTTAGCAATCGAAATCGAAATGCCTCAAATCATTAGTTTAACATATTTAAGTAATTAACCCCTTTATCTTACTGAAGTCTACAAACGCCTAACGGCATAACGGAAAAGCATTTAGAAGAATTCTAATCTTATATTTGGTATAAAGTCGTTTTCTTTTTTAAATACCATTTAGCAATCGAAATGAAATGCTTCAAATCTTTAGTTTAACATATTAATTTAATTAACCCTTTTATTTTATTGAAGTCTACAAACCTTAAGGCATAACGGCAAAGCATTTAGAAGAATTCGTAATCTTATATTTAGGTATAAAGTCGATTTTTTTATATACTCATTTAGCAATCGATATCGAAATGCATCAAATCATTAGTTTAACATATTTAAGTTAATTAACCCTCTTTATCTTACTGAAGTCTACAAACCCCTTAACGGCATAACTGCATGTAGAAGAATTCCGTTATCATATATTTAGGTATAAAGTCGATTTTCTTGTATATCTCATTTAGCAATCGATATCGAAATGCCTCAAATCATTAGTTTAACATTTTTAAAGTTAATTAACCCTCTTTATCTTACTGAAGTCTACAAACGCCTTAATTGCATAACGGCAAAGCATTTAGAAGAATTACGTAATCTTATATTTGGTATAAAGTCGTTTTCTTGATATACTCATTTAGCAATCGAATCGAATGCTTCAAATCATTAGTTTAACATATTTAATTTAAATTTAAACCCTCTTTATCTTACTGAAGTCTACAAACGCCTTAACGGCATAACTGCATGTAGAAGAATTCCGCTATCATATATTTAGGTAAAAAGTCGATTTTCTTGTATATATGCATTAAGCAATCGATTTCGAAATGTTTCTAATAACTGGTGTAACATATCTAAGTTAATAAACCATCTTTAACGAACTGAAGT
Source organism: Bactrocera correcta (assembly GCA_027475135.1). NCBI lineage: Eukaryota > Metazoa > Arthropoda > Insecta > Diptera > Tephritidae > Bactrocera > Bactrocera correcta. Next base: position 17,903 of record JAPZAG010001691.1, on the reverse strand, counting down.
TAACATTAAGCCATAACGGCATAACGGCAGTGCATTTAGAAGAATTCCGTAAGCGTATATTTAGGTATAAAGTCGATTTTCTTGTATATACACATTTAGCAATCGATATCGAAATGCCTCAAATCATTAGTTTAACATATTTAAGTTAATTAACCTTCTTTAACATATTGAAGTTCATATAAAGCCATGGCGGCACAACGACAGTACATTTGGAAGAATTCCGTAATCTTATATTTAGGTATAAGGAAGATCTTCTTGTATATATGCACTTAGCAATCGATTTCGAAAATCTTCAAATCATTAGTTTAACATATTTAAGTTAATAAAGCTTCTTTAACGAACTGAAGTTAACACAAAGTCATGGCGGCATAACGGCAGTTCATGTAGAAGAATTCCGTGATCTTATATTTAGGTATAAAGTCGATTTTCTTCTATATACACATTTAGCAGTCGATATCGAAATGCCCCAAATGATTAGTTTATCATATTTTAGTTAATTAATCTTTTTTAACGTATTGAAGTTGATATAAAGCCATGGTGGCATAACGACAGTACATTTGGAAGAATTCCGTAATCTTATATTTAGGTATAAAGTCGATTTTCTTGTATATATGCATTAAGCAATCGATATCAAAATCCTTCAAATAACTGGTTTAACATATTTAAGTTAATAAACCTTCTTTAACTAACTGAAGTTAACATAAAACCATAACGGTATAACGGCAGTGCATTTGAAAGAATTCCGTAATCTTATATTTAGGTATAAAGTCGATTTTCTTGTATATACACATTTAGCAATCGATATCGAAATGCCTCAAATCATTAGTTTAACATATTTAAGTTAATTAACCCCCTTTATCTTACTGAAGTCTACAAACGCCTTAACTGCATAACGGCAGTGCATGTAGAAGAATTCCATTATCATATATTTGGGTATAAAGTCGATTTTCTTTTATATACATATTTAGCAATCGATATCGAAATGCCTCAAATCATTAGTTTAATATATTTGAGTTAATTAACCCACTCTATCTTACTGAAGTCTACAAACGCCTTAACGGCATAACGGCAAAGCAATTAGAAGAATTCCGTAATCTTATACTTAGGTATAAATTCCATTTTCTTGTATATACTCATTTAGCAATCGAAATCGAAATGCTTCAAATCATTAGTTTAACATATTTAAGTTAACAAACCTACTTTAACGCACTGAAGTTAACACAAAGCCATGGCGGCATAACGGCAGAAGAATACCGTTATCATATATTTAGGTATAAAGTCGATTTTCTTGTCTATACTCATTTAGCAATCGATATCGAAATGCCTCAAATCATTAGTTTAACATATTTAAGATAATTAACCCTCTTTATCTTACTGAAGTCTACAAACGCCTTAACGGCATAACGGCAAAGCATTTAGAAGAATTACGTAATCTTATATTTAGGTATAAAGTCGATTTTCTTGTATATACTCATTTAGCAATCGAAATCGAAATGCTTCAAATCATTAGTTTAACATATTTAAGATAATTAACCCTCTTTATCTTACTGAAGTCTACAAACGCCTTAACGGCATAACGGCAAAGCATTTAGAAGAATTACGTCATCTTATATTTCGGTATGAAGTCGCTATTCTTGTATATACTCATTTAGCAATCGAAATCGAAATGTTTCAAATCATTAGCTTAATATATTTAAGTTAATTAACCCTCTTTATTTTATTGAAGTCTACAAACATCTTAACGGCATAACGGCAAAGCATTTAGAAGAATTACGTCATCTTATATTTCGGTATAAAGTCGCTATTCTTGGATATACTCATTTAGCAATCGAAATCGAAATGCTTCAAATCATTAGCTTAACATATTTAAGTTAATTAACCCCCCTTTATTTTATTGAAGTCTACAAACATCTTAACGGCATAACGGCAAAGCATTTAGAAGAATTACGTAATCGTATATTTTGGTATAAAGTCGATTTTCTTGTAAATACGCATTTAGCAATCGATATCGAAATGCCTCAAATCATTAGTTTAACATATTTAAGTTAATTAACCCTCTTTATTTTATTGAAGTCTACAAACATCTTAACGGCATAACGGCAAAGCATTTAGAAGAATTACGTAATCGTATATTCTGGTATAAAGTCGATTTTCTTGTAAATACGCATTTAGCAATCGATATCGAAATGCCTCAAATCATTAGTTTAACATATTTAAGTTAATTAACCCCCTTTATCTTACTGAAGTCTACAAACGCCTTAACGGCATAACGGCAGTGCATGTAGAAGAATTACGTAATCTCATATTTAGGTATAAAGTCGATTTTCTTGTATATACTCATTTAGCAATCGAAATCGAAATGCTTCAAATCATTAGTTTAACATATTTAAGAAAATTAACCCTTTTTATCTTACTGAAGTCTACAAACGCCTTAACGGCATAACGGCAAAGCATTTAGAAGAATTACGTCATCCTATATTTCGGTATAAAGTCGATTTTCTTGTATATACCCATTTAGCAATCGAAATCGAAATGCTTCAAATCATTAGTTTAACATATTTAAGATAATTAACCCTCTTTATCTTACTGAAGTCTACAAACGCATTAACGGCATAACGGCAAAGCATTTAGAAGAATTACGTCATCTTATATTTCGGTATAAAGTCGATTTTCTTGTATACAAACATTTAGCAATCGATATCGAAATGCCTCAAATCATTATTTTTAACATATTTAAGTTAATTAACCCCCTTTATCTTACTGAAGTCTACAAACGCCTTAACGGCATAACGGCAGTGCATGTAGAAGAATTTCGTTATCATATATTTAGGTATAAAGTCGATTTTCTTGTAAATACACATTTAGCAATCGATATCGAAATGCCTCAAATCATTAGTTTAACATATTTAAGTAAATTAACCCTCTTTATCTAACTGAAGTCTACAAACGCCTTAATTGCATAACGGCAAAGCATTTAGAAGAATCTTATATTTAGGTATAAAGTCGATTTTCTTATATATACTCATTTAGCAATCGATATCGCAATGCCTCAAATCATTAGTTTAACATATTTAAGTTAATTAACCCTCTTTATCTTATTGAAGTCTTCAAACGCCTTAATTGCATAACGGCAAAGCATTAAGAAGAATTACGTAATCTTATATTTAGGTATAAAGTCGATTTTCTTGTATATACTCATTTAGCAAGCGATATCGAAATGCCTCAAATCATTAGTTTAACATATTTAAGTTAATTAACACCCTTTATCTTACTGAAGTCTACAAACGCCTAAACGGCATAAGGGCAGTGTATGTAGAAGAATTCCGTTATCATATATTTAGGTATAAAGTCGATTTTCTTGTACATACACATTTACCAATCGATATCGAAATGCCTCAAATCATTAGTTTAACATATTTAAGTAAATTAACCCTCTTTATCTTACTGAAGTCTACAAACGCCTTAAATGCATAACGGCAAAGCATTTAGAAGAATTCCGTTCTCATATATTTGGGTTTATAAAGTCGATTTTCTTGTACATACGCATTTAGCAATCGATATCGAAATGCCTCAAATCATTAGTTTAACATATTTAAGTTAATTAACCCTCTTTATCTTACCGAAGTCTACAAACGCCTTAACGGCATAACGGCATAACGGCAAAGCATTTAGAAGAATTACGTTATCTTATATTTAGGTATAAAGTCGATTTTCTTGTATATATGCATTAACCAATCGATATCAAAATGCTTCAAATAACTGGTTTAACATATTTAATTTAATAAACCCTCTTTAACTAACTGAAGTTAACATAACACCATAACGCTATAACGGCAGTGCATTTGGAAGAATTCCGTAACCTTATATTTAGGTATAAAGTCGATTTTCTTCTATATACACATTTAGCAATCGATATCGAAATGCTTCAAATCATTAGCTTAACATATTTAAGTTAATTAACCTTCTTTAACATATTGAAGTTCACATAAAGCCATGGCGGCATAACGACAGTACATTTTGAAGAACTCCGAAAATCTTATATTTAGGTATAAAGTCGTTTTTTTTTGTATATATGCATTAAGCAATCGATTTCGAAATGCTTCTAATAACTGGTGTAATTTTCTAAGTTAATAAACCATCTTTAACGAACTGAAGTTAACATAAAGCCATAACGGCATAACGGCAGTGCATTTAGAAGAATTCCGTAAGCGTGTATTTAGGTATAAAGTCGATTTTGTTGTATATACACATTAAGCAATCGATATCGAAATGCCTCAAATCATTAGTTTAACATATTTAAGTTAATAAAGCTTCTCTAACGAACTGAAGTTAACACAAAGCCATGGCGGCATAAGGGCAGTTCATGTAGAAGAATTCCGTATTCTTATATTTAGGTATAAAGTCGATTTTCTTCTATATACACATTTAGCAATCGATATCGAAATGCCTCAAATCATTAGTTTATCATATTTTAGTTAATTAACCTTTTTTAACGTATTGAAGTTGATATAAAGCCATGGTGGCATAACGACAGTACATTTGGAAGAATTCCGTAATCTTTTATTTAGGTATAAAGTCGATTTTCTTGTGTATATGCATTAAGCAAGCGATATCGAAATGCTTCAAATAACTGGTTTAACATATTTAAGTTAACAAACCTTCTTTAACTAACTGAAGTTAACATAAAGCCATAACGGTATAACGGCAGTGCATTTGGAAGAATTCCGTAATGTTATATTTAGGTATTAAGTCGATTTTCTTGTTTATACACATTTAGCAATCGATATCGAAATGCCTCATATCATTAGTTTAACATATTTAAGTTAATTAACCCCCTTTATCTTACTGAAGTCTACAAACGCCTTAACGGCATAACGGCAGTGCATGTAGAAGAATTCCGTTATCATATATTTAGGTATAAAGTCGATTTTCTTGTACATACACATTTATCAGTCGATTTCGAAAATCTTCAAATCATAAGTTTAACATATTTAAGCTAATTAGCCCTCTTTATCTTGCTGAAGTCTACAAACGCCTTAACGGCATAACGGCAGTGCATGTAGAAGAATTCCGTTATCATATATTTAGGTATAAAGTCGATTTTCTTGTATATATGCATTAAGCAATCGAAATCGAAATGCTTCAAATAACTGGTTTAACATATTTAAGTTTATAAACCTTCTTAAACTAACTGAAGTTAACATAAAACCATAACGAAGTAACGGCAGTGCATTTGGAAGAATTCCGTAATCTTATATTTAAGTATAAAGTCGATTTTCTTGTATATACACATTTAGCAATCGATATAGAAATGCTTCAAATCATTAGTTTAACATATTTAAGTTAATTAACCCTGTTTATCTTACTGACGGCATAACGGCAAAGCATTTAGAAGAATTACGTAAATCTTATATTTAGGTATAAAGTCGATTTTGTTGTGTATATGCATTTAGCAATCGATTTCGAAAATCTTCAAATCATAAGTTTAACATATTTAAGCTAATTAACCCTCTTTATCTTACTGAAGTCTACAAACGCCTTAACGGCATAACGGCAGTGCATGTAGAAGAATTCCGTTATCATATATTTAGGTATAAATTCGATTTTCTTGTACATACACATTTAGCAATCGATATCGAAATGCCTCAAATCATTAGTTTAACATATTTAAGTTAATTAACCCTCTATATCTTACTGAAGTCTACAAATGCGTTAATTGCGTAACGGCAAAGCATTTAGAAGAATTACGTAATCTAATATTTAGGTATAAAGTCGATTTTCTTGTATATATGCATTAAGCAATCGATTTCGAAATGCTTCAAATCATTAGTTTAACATATTTAAGTTAATTAACCCTCTTTATCTTACTGAAGTCTACAAACGTTTTAACGGCATAACGGCAAAGCATTTAGAAGAATTACGTAATCCTATATTTAGGTATAAAGTCGGTTTTGTTGTATATACACATTTAGCAATCGATATCGAAATGCCTCAAATCATTATTTTAACATATTTAAGTTAATTAACCCCCTTTATCTGAATGAAGTCTACAAACGCCTTAACGGCATAACGGCAGTGCATGTAGAAGAATTCCGTTATCATATATTTAGGTATAAAGTCGATTTTCTTGTACATACACATTTAGCAATCGATATCGAAATGCCTCAAATCATTAGTTTAACATATTTAAGCTAATTAACCCTCTTTATCTTACTGAAGTCTACAAACCCCTTTAACGGCATAACGGCAAAGCATTTAGAAGAATTACGTTATCTTATATTTAGGTATAAAGTCGATTTTCTTGTATATATGCATTAAGCAATCGATATCGAAATGCTTCAAATATCTAGTGTAACATGTCTAAGTTAAAAAACCTTTTTAAAAACGAACTGAAGTTAACATAAAGCCATAACGGCATAACGACAGTACATTTGGAAGAATTCCATAATCTTTTATTTAGGTATAAAGTTGATTTTGTTGTATATACACATTAAGCAATCGATATCGAAATGCTTAAAATAACTGGTTTAACATATTTAAGTTAGTAAACCTTCTTTAAGGAACTGAAGTTAACATAAAGCCATAACGGCATAACGGCAGTGCATTTAGAAGAATTCCGTAAGCGTATATTTAGGTATAAAGTCGATTTTGTTGTGTATATGCATTTAGCAATCGATTTCGAAAATTTTCCCAAATCATAAGTTTAACATATTTAAGCTAATTAACCCTCTTTATCTTACTGAAGTCTACAAACACCTTAACGGCATAACGGCAGTGCATGTAGAAGAATTCCGTTATCATATATTTAGGTATAAATTCGATTTTCTTGTACATACACATTTAGCAATCGATATCGAAATGCCTCAAATCATTAGTTTAACATATTTAAGTTAATTAACCCTCTATATCTTACTGAAGTCTACAAATGCGTTAATTGCGTAACGGCAAAGCATTTAGAAGAATTACGTAATCTTATATTTAGGTATAAAGTCGATTTTCTTGTATATACACGTTAAGCAATCGATATAGAAATGCTTCAAATCATTAGTTTAACATATTTAAGTTAATTAACCCTCTTTATCTTACTGAAGTCTACAAACGTTTTAACGGCATAACGGCAAAGCATTTAGAAGAATTACGTAATCCTATATTTAGGTATAAAGTCGGTTTTGTTGTATATACACATTTAGCAATCGATATCGAAATGCCTCAAATCATTATTTTAACATATTTAAGTTAATTAACCCCCTTTATCTGAATGAAGTCTACAAACGCCTTAACGGCATAACGGCAGTGCATGTAGAAGAATTCCGTTATCATATATTTAGGTATAAAGTCGATTTTCTTGTACATACACATTTAGCAATCGATATCGAAATGCCTCAAATCATTAGTTTAACATATTTAAGCTAATTAACCCTCTTTATCTTACTGAAGTCTACAAACGCCTTAACGGCATAACGGCAAAGCATTTAGAAGAATTACGTTATCTTATATTTAGGTATAAAGTCGATTTTCTTGTATATATGCATTAAGCAATCGATATCGAAATGCTTCAAATATCTAGTGTAACATGTCTAAGTTAATAAACCTTCTTAAACGAACTGAAGTTAACATAAAGCCATAACGGCATAACGACAGTACATTTGGAAGAATTCCATAATCTTTTATTTAGGTATAAAGTTGATTTTGTTGTATATACACATTAAGCAATCGATATCGAAATGCTTCAAATAACTGGTTTAACATATTTAAGTTAGTAAACCTTCTTTAAGGAACTGAATTTAACATAAAGCCATAACGGCATAACGGCAGTGCATTTAGAAGAATTCCGTAAGCGTATATTTAGGTATAAAGTCGATTTTCTTGTATATACACATCTAGCAATCGATATCGAAATGCCTCAAATCATTAGTTTAACATATTTAAGTTAATTAACCCTCTTTATTTTACTGAAGTCTACAGACGCATTAACGGCATAACGGCAGTGCATGTAGAAGAATTCCGTTATCATATATTTAGGTATAAAGTCGATTTTCTTGTATATACACATTTAGCAATCGATATCGAAATGCCTCAAATCATTATTTTAATATATATAATTTAATTAGCCCTCTCTTTATTACTGAAGTCTACAAACGCCTTAACGGCAAAGCATTTAGAAGAAATCCGTAATCTTATATTTAGGTATAAAGTCGATTTTCTTGTATATACTCATTTAGCAATCGAAATCGAAATGCTTCAAATCATTAGTTTAACATATTTAATTTTAACAAACCTACTTTAACGCACTGAAGTCTACAAACGTTTTAAGGGCCCATAACGGCAAAGCATTTAAAAGAATTTCGTAATCTTATATTTAGGTATAAAGTCAATTTTGTTGTAAATACACATTTAGCAATCGATATCGAAATGCTTCAAATCATTAGTTTAACATACTTAAGCTAATTAACACTCTCTATCTTACTGAAGTCTACAAACGCCTTAAGGGGGATAACGGCAAAGCATTTAGAAGAATTCCGTAATCTTAAGTATATTTAGGTATAAAGTCGATTTTGTTGTATATACGCATTTAGCAATCGATATCGAAATGCTTCAAATCATTACTTTAACATATTTAAGTTAATTAACCTTCTTTAACGTATTGAAGTTGATATAAAGCCATGGCGGCATAACGACAGTACATTTGGAAGAATTCCGTAGTCTTATATTTAGGTATAAAGTCGATTTTCTGGTATATATGCATTAAGCAATCGATATCGAAATGCTTTAAATAACTGGTTTAACATATTTAAGTTAATAAACCTTTTTAAACGAACTGAAGTTAACATAAAGCCATAACTGCATAACGGCAGTGCATTTAGAAGAATTCCGTAAACTTATATTTAGGTAGAAAGTCGATTTTCTTGTATATATGCATTAAGCAATCGATTTCGAAATGCTTCAAATAACTAATGTAACTTATCTAAGTTAATTAACCTTCTTAAACGAACTGAAGTTAACATAAAGCCATAACGGCATAACAGCAGTGCATTTGGAAGAATTCCGTAATCTTATATTTAGGTATAAAGTCGATTCTTTTATGTATATGCATTTAGCAATCGATTTCGAAAATCTTCAAATCATAAGTTTAACATATTTAAGTTAATAAAGCTTCTTAAACGCACCGAAGTTAACATAAAGCCATGGCGGCATAACGGCAGTGCATGTAGAAGAATTCCGTTATCATATATTTAGGTATAAAGTCGATTTTCTTGTACATACACATTTAGCAATCGATATCGAAATGCCTCAAATCATTAGTTTAACATATTTAAGTTAATTAACCTTCTTTAACATATTGAAGTTCATATAAAGCCATGGTGGCATAACGACAGTACATTTTGAAGAATTCCGTAATCTTGTATTTAGGTATAGAGTCGATTTTCTTGTATATATGCATTAAGCAATCGATTTCGAAATGCTTCTAATAACTGGTGTAACATATCTAAGTTAATAAACCTTCTTTAACGAACTGAAGTTAACATAAAGCCATAACGGCATAACGGCAGTGCATTTAGAAGAATTCCGTAAGCGTATATTTAGGTATAAAGTCAAATTTTTCTTGTATATACACATTTAGCAATCGATATCAAAATGCCTAAAAATCATTAGTTTAATATATTCAAGTTAATTAACCCACTCTATCTTACTGAAGTCTACAAACGCCTTAACGGCATAACGGCAAAGCATTTAGAAGAATTATGTAATCTTATACTTAGGTATAAAGTCCATTTTCTTGTATGTACTCATTTAGCAATCGAAATCGAAATGCTTCAAATCATTAGTTTAACATATTTAAGTTAACAAACCTACTTTAACGCACTGAAGTTAACACAAAGCCATGGCGGCATAACGGCAGTGCATGTAGAAGAATTCCGTTATCATATATTTAGGTATAAAGTCGATTTTTTTGTATATACTCATTTAGCAATCGATATCGAAATGCTTCAAATAACTAATGTAACATATCTAAGTTAATAAACCTTCTTAAACGAACTGAAGTTAACATAAAGCCATAACGGCATAACGGCAGTGCATTTGGAAGAATTCCGTAATCTTATATTTAGGTATAAAGTCGATTTTGTTGTATATACTCATTTAGCAATCGAAATCGAAATGCCTCAACTCATAAGTTTAACATATTTAAGTTAATAAAGCTTCTTTAACGCAACGAAGTTAACATAAAGCCATGGCGGCATAACGGCAGTGCATTTAGAAGAATTCCGTAAACTTATATTTAGGTATAAAGTCGATTTTGTTGTAAATACACATTTAGTAATCGATATCTAATGCTTCAAATCATTAGTTTAACATATTTAAGTTAATTAACCTTTTTTCACGTATTGAATTTGATATAAAGCCATGGTGGCATAACGACAGCACATTTGGAAGAATTCCATAATCTTTTGTTTAGGTATAAAGTTGATTTTGTTGTATATACACATTAAGCAATCGATATCGAAATGCTTCAAATAACTGGTTTAACATATTTAAGTTAACAAACCTTCTTTAACTAACTGAAGTTAACATAAAGCCATAACGGTATAACGGCAGTGCACTTGGAAGAATTCCGTAATCTTATATTTAGGTATTAAGTCGATTTTCTTGTATATACACATTTAGCAATCGATATCGAAATGCCTCAAATCATTAGTTTAACATATTCAAGTTAATTAACCCCCTTTATCTTACTGAAGTCTACAAACGCCTTAACGGCATAACGGCAGTGCATGTAGAAGAATTCCGTTATCACATATTTAGGTATAAAGTCGATTTTCTTGTACATAAACATTTAGCAATCGATATCGAAATGCCTCAAATCATTAGTTTAACATACTTAAGCTAATTAACCCTCTTTATCTTACTGAAGTCTACAAATGCTTTAACGGCATAACGGCAAAGCATTTAGAAGAATTACGTAATCTTATTTTTAGGTATAAAGTCGATTTTCTTGTAAATACTCATTTAGCAATCGAAATCGAAATGCTTCAAATCATTATTTTTAACATATTTAAGATAATTAACCCTCTTTATCTTTCTGAAGTCTACAAACGTTTTAACGGCATAACTGCATGTAGAAGAATTCCGTTACCATATATTTAGGTATAAAGTCGATTTTCTTGTACATACACATTTAGCAATCGATATCAAAATGCATAAAAATCATTAGTTTAACATATTTAAGTTAATTAGCCCCCTTTATCTTACAGAAGTCTACAAACGCCTTAATTGCATAACGGCAAAGCATTTAGAAGAATTACGTTATCTTATATTTAGGTATAAAGTCGATTTTCTTGTATATATGCATTAAGCAATCGGTATCGAAATGCTTCAAATATCTGGTTTAACATATTTAAGTTAATAAACCTTCTTTAACTAACTGAAGTTAACATAAAACCATAACGGTATAACGGCAGTGCATTTGGAAGAGTTCCGTAAGCGTATATACCTAAATATATGGCGGCATAACGACAGCACATTTGGAAGAATTCTATAATCTTTTGTTTAGGTATAAAGTTGATTTTGTTGTATATACACTTTAAAGCAATCGATATCGAAATGCTTCAAATAACTGGTTTAACATATTTAAGTTAACAAACCTTCTTTAACTAACTGAAGTTAACATAAAGCCATAACGGTATAACGGCAGTGCACTTGGAAGAATTCCGTAATCTTATATTTAGGTATAAAGTCGATTTTCTTGTATATACACATTTAGCAATCGATATCGAAATTCCTCAAATCATTAGTTTAACATATTTAAGTTAATTAACCTTCTTTAACATATTGCAGTTCATATAAAGCCATGGCGGCATGAGGGACAGTGCATTTGGAAGAATTCCGTAATATTATATTTAGGTATAAAGTCGATTTTCTTGTATATATGCATTAAGCAATCGATTTCGAAATGCTTCCAATAACTGGTGTAACATATCTAAGTTAATAAACCTTCTTTAACGAACTGAAGTTAACATAAAGCCATAACGGCAGTGCATTTAGAAGAATTCCGTAAGCGTATATACCTAAATATATGGCGGCATAACGACAGTACATTTGGAAGAATTCCGTAATCTTATATTTAGGTATTAAGTCGTTTTTCTTGTATATATGCATTAAGTAATCGGTATCGAAATGCTTCAAATAACTGGTTTAACATATTTAAGTTAATAAACCTTCTTTAACTAACTGAAGTTAACATAAAACCATAACGGTATAACGGCAGTGCATTTGGAAGAATTCCGTAATCTTATATTTATGTATAAAGTCGATTTTCTTGTATATACACATTTAGCAATCGATATCGAAATGTTTCAAATCATTAGTTTAACATATTTAAGTTAATTAACCCCCTATATCTTACTGAAGTCTACAGACGCCTTAACGGCATAACGGCAAAGCATTTAGAAGAATTACGTAATCTTATATTTAGGTATAAAGTCGATTTTCTTGTATATACACATTTAGCAATCGCTATCGAAATGCCTCAAATCATTATTTTAATATATTTAAGTTAATTAACCCTATCTATCTTACTGAAGTCTACAAACGCCTTAACGGCATAACGGCAAAGCATTTAGAAGAAATCCGTAATCTTATATTTAGGTATAAAGTCGATTTTCTTGTATATACTCATTTAGCAATCGAAATCGAAATGCTTCAAATCATTTGTTTAACATATTTAAGTTAATTAACCTTTTTTAACGTATTGAAGTTGATATAAAGCCATGGCGGCATAACGACAGTACATTTGGAAGAATTCTGTAGTCTTATATTTAGGTATAAAGTCGATTTTCTGGTATATATGCATTAAGCAATCGATATCGAAATGCTTCAAATAACTCGTTTAACATATTTTAGTTAATAAACCTTTTTAAACGAACTGAAGTTAACATAAAGCCATAACTGCATAACGGCAGTGCATGTAGAAGAATTCCGTTATCATTTATTTAGGTATAGAGTCGATTTTCTTAAATATATGCATTAAGCAATCGATATCGAAATGCTTTAAATAACTAGTTTAACATATTTAAGTTAACAAACCTTCTTAAACGAACTGAAGTTAACATAAAGCCATAACGGCAGTGCATTTGGAAGAATTCCGTAATCTTATATTTAGGTATAAAGTCGATTTTGTTGTATATACTCATTTAGCAATCGAAATCGAAATGCCTCAACTCATTAGTTTAATATATTTAAGTTAATACAGCTTCTTTAACGTAATGAAGGTGATATAAAGCCATAACGGTATAACGGGAGTCTATTTCGATGAATTCCGTAATCTTATATTTAGGTATAAATTCGACTTTCTTGTATTTACACATTTAGCAATCGATATCGAAAATCTTCAAATCATTAGTTTAACATATTTAAGTTAATTAACCTTCTTTTACGTAATGAAGGTGATATAAAGCCATAACGGCATAACGGGAGTGTATTTCGATGAATTCCGTAATCTTAAATTTAGGTATAAAGTCGACTTTCTTGTATACACTCATTTACCAATCTATATCGAAATGCTTCAAATCATTAGTTTAATATATTTAAGTTAATAAAGCTTCTTTAACGCACTGAAGTTAACATAAAGCCATGGCGGCATAACGGCAGTGCATTTAGAAGAATTCCGTAACCTTATATTTAGGTATTAAGTCGATTTTCTTGTATTTACACATTTAGCAGTCGGTATCGAAAATCTTCAAATCATAAGTTTAACATATTTAAGTTAATTAACCTTCTTTAACGTAATGAAGGTAATACAAAGTCATGGCGGCATAACGACAGTGCATTTTGAAGAATTCCGTAATCTTATATTTAGGTATAAAGTCGATTTTCTTGTATATACTCATTTAGCAATCGATATCGAAATGCTTCAAATCATTAGTGTAACATATTTAAGTTAATAAACCTTCTTTAACGAACTGAAGTTAACATAAAGCCATAACGGCAGTGCATTTAGAAGAATTCCGTTATCTTATATTTAGGTATTAAGTCGATTTTCTTGTATATACAAATTTAGCAATCGAAATCGAAATGCTTCAAATCATTTGTTTAACATATTTAAGTTAATAAACCTTCTTCAACGAACGGAAGATGGCATAAAGCCATGGCGGCATAACGGCAGTGCATGTAGAAGAATTCCGTTAGCTTATATTTAGGTATAAAGTCGATTTTGTTGTATATACTCATTTAGCAATCAATATCGAAATGCTTCAAATCATAAGTGTAACATATTTAAGTTAATAAACCTTCTTTAACGTATTGAAGGTGATACAAAGCCATGGCGGCATAACGACAGTACCTGTGGAAGAATTCCGTAATCTTATGTTTAGATATAAATTCGATTTTCTTTTATATACGCATTTAGCAATCGCTATCGAAATGCTTCAAATCATTAGTTTACCAAATTTCAGTTAATTAAACACCTTTATTTTACTAAAGTCTACAAAAGCCTTACCGGCATAACGGCAGTGCATTTAGAATAATTACGTAATCTTATATTTAGGTATAAAGTCGATTTTCTTGTATATATGCATTAAGCATCGATATCGATATCGATATGCTTCAAATCATTTCTTAACGAACGGAAGTTGGCTTAAAGCCATGGCGGCATAACGGCAGTGCATTTAGAGTAACTGCGTAATCTTATATTTATGTATAAAGTCGATATTCTTATATATACACATTTAGCAATCGATATCGAAATTCTTCAAATCATTAGTTTAAAATATTTAAGTTCATAAACCTTCTTTAACGAACTGAAGTTGGCATAAAGCAATGGCGGCATAACGGCAGTTCATTTAGAAGAACTCCATCATCTTATATTTAGGTATAAAGTCGATTTTGTTGTATATACGCATTAAGCAATCGATATCGAAATGCTTCAAATAACTGGTTTAACATATTTAAGTTAATAAACCTTCTTTAACGAACTGAAGTTAACATAAAGCCATAACGGCAGTGCATTTGGAAGAATTCCGTAACATTATATTTAGGTATAAAGTCGATTTTGTATATAAGCACATTTACCAATCGATATCGAGATGCTTCAACTCATTTTAACATATTTAAGCTAATAAACCTTCTTTAACGAACTGAAGTTGGCATAACGTTATGGCGGCATAACGGCATTGCATGTAGAAGAATTCCGTAATCTTATGTTTAGATATAAATTCGATTTTCTTGTATATACAAATTTAGCAATCGATATCGAAATGCTTCAACTCATTAGCTTAACATATTTAAGTTAATAAACCTTCTTTAACGATTGAAGTTGATATAGCCACGGCGGCATTACGGCAGTGCATTTGGAAGAACCGTAACCTTTTATTTAGGTATAAAGTCGATTTTCTTTTATATACACTTTTAGAATCGATATCGAAATGCTTCAAATCATTAGTTTAACATATTTAAGTTAATTAACCTTCTTTAACGTATTGAAGTTGATATAAGCCATGGCTGCATAACGGCAGTGCATTTGGAAGAATACGTAATCTTATATTTAGGTATAATTCGATTTTCTTGTATATACTCATTTAGCAATCGATATCGAAATGCTTCAAATCATTAGTGTAACATATTTTAAATTAATCCTTCTTTACTTATTGAAGTGATACAAAACCATGGGCATAACGACAGTATATTTGGAAGAAATTCCGTAATTTTATATTTAAAAAGGTAAAAATGTCGATTTTGTTGTATATACACATTTAGCAATCGATATGGAAATGCTTCAAATCATTAGTTAAGCATTTTTAAACGTTAATTAATCCTTCTTAACAAATCTAAAAAAGTTGGCAAAACCCCGGCGGCAAAAGACCAATTTTATATTTGGTATAAATTTCCCGTTTGTGTTAAAATTTAGGAAAAAAAGAAAGTCGATTTTGTTGTATATACACATTTAGCCATCGATATGGAAATGCTTCAAATCACTTTTTAAAGCATATTTACGTTAATAAACCTTTTTAAAGCTTACTGAAGTTGGCAAAATAGCCACGCAGAAATAACGGAAAGTGCATTTGGAAGAATTCCGAAAGTTTTTTATATTTAGGTAAAAGAGTCGATTTTCTTGTATTTACACATTTAGCCATCGATATCGAAATGCTTCAAATCATTGGTTCAGCATTTTTAAGTTAATTAACCTTTTTATTCTTACTGAAGTTTACATAAAGCCAAATAAACGGCAGTGCATTTATATGAATTCCGGTTAATTTTATATTTAGGTAAAATAGTCGATTTTCTTGTATTTACACATTTAGCAATATATATCAAAAATCTTCAAATCATAAGTTAAAGCATATTTAAGTTAATTAACCTTCTTTATTCAAACTGAAGTTTATATAAAGCCATAACGGCAGAAATATTTGGGAGAATTCCGGTATCTTATTTTTTGGGTTTTAAATAGCCCGATTTTCTTGTATTAAAACACATTTAGCAATCGATAAGAAAATCTTCAAATCATTAGTTTAACATATTTAATTTAATTAACCTTCTTTAACGTCTGAATTTGGGATAAAAAGCCATGGCGGCATGACGGCAGAAACATTTGGGAGAATTCCTAAGTCTTATTTTAGGTTTAAAGCCCGATTTTGTTGTATATAAAACATTTAGCAATCGATAACAAAATGCTTCAAATCATTAGTTTAACATATTTAATTTAATTAACCTTCTTTAACGATTGAATTTGGGATAAAAAGCCATGGCGGCATAAGGCAGTATATTTGGAAGAATTCCTAAAGTCTTGTATTTAGGTATAAAGTCGATTTTGTTGTATAAAACACATTAGCAATCGATACCGAAATGCTTAATCATAAGTTTAACATATTTAAGTAATTAACCTTCTTTAACGATTGAAGTTGATAAAAAGCCATGGCGGCATAAGGCAGTATAGGAAGAATTCCGCAGTCTTGTATTTAGGTATAAAGTCAATTTTCTTGTATATAAACATTTAGCAATCGATAACGAAATGCTTAAATCATTAGTTTAACATATCTAAGTAATTAACCCTCTTTAATGATCTGAAGTTGGCATATAGCCATGGCGGCATAACGGCAGTGCATGTAGAAGAATTCCGTAATCTTATATTTAGGTATAAAGTCGATTTTCTTGTATATACCCATTTAGCTATCGATATCGAAATGCTTCATATCATTTGTTTAACATATTTAAGTTAATTAGCCTTCTTTAACGTATTGAAGTTGATATAAAGCCATGGCGGCATAACGACAGTACATTTGGAAGAATTCCGCAGTCTTATATTTAGGTATAAAGTCGATTTTCTGGTTTATATGCATTAAACAATCGATGTCGAAATGCTTCAAATAACTGGTTTAACATATTTAAGTTAATAAACCTTCTTTAACGAACTGAAGTTTGCTTAAGGCCATGGCGGCATAACGACAGTGCATGTAGAAGAATTCCGTAATCTTATATTTAGGTATAAAGTCGATTTTGTTGTATATACGCATTTAGCAATCGATACCGAAATGCTTCATATTATTAGTTTAGCATATTAAGTTAATAAACGCTTTTTAGCTTACTGAAGTCTACATAAAGCCTTAACGGTATAACGGCAGTGCATTTGGAAGAATTCCGTAATCTTATATTTAGGTACAAAGTCGATTTTCTTGTATTTACACATTCAGCACTCGATATCGAAATGCTTCAAATCATTAGTTTAACATATTTAAGTTAATTAACCTTCTTTAACGTATTGAAGTTGATACAAAGCCATGGAGGCATAACGACAGTACATTTGGAAGAATTCCGTAGTCTTATATTTAGGTATAAAGTCGATTTTCTGGTATATATGCATTAAACAATCGATGTCGAAATGCTTCAAATAACTGGTTTAACATATTTAAGTT
>JAPZAG010001690.1:0-27435 GCA_027475135.1 Bactrocera correcta | reverse complement strand
GAAAATCGACTTTATACGAAAATATAAGATTACGGAATTCTTCCAAATGCACTGCCGTTATACCGTTTTGGCTTTATGTAAACTTCAGTAGGATAAAGAAGGTTAATTAACTTATATATGTTAAACTAATGATTTAAAGCATTTCGATATCGATTGCTAAATGTGTATATACAACAAAATCGGCTTTATACCTAAATATAAGATTATGGAATTCTTCTAAATGCACTGTCGTTATGCCTCCATGGCTCTATATGACTTTCATTACGGTAAAGAAGGTTAACTAACTTAAATATGTTAAACGAATGATTTGAAGCATTCCGATATCGATAGTTAAATGTGTACATACAACAAAATCGACTTTTTACCTAAATATAAGATTACGGAATTCTTCCAAATGCACTGCCGTTATACCGTTTTGGCTTTATATAAACTTCAGTAAGATAAAGAAGGTTAATTAACTTAAATATGTTAAACTAATGATTTGAAGCATTTCGATATCGACTGCTAAATGTGTAAATACAAGAAAATCGACTTTATACATAAATATAATATTACGGAATTCTTCTAAATGCACTGTCGTTATGCCGCCATGGCTTTATATCACCTTCGTTACGTTAAAGAAGGTTAATTAACTTAAATATGCTAAACCAGTTATTTGATGCATTTCGATATCGCTTGCTAAATGTGTAAATACAAGAAAATCGGCTTTATACCTAAATATAAGATAGCGGAATTCTTCTACATGCACTGCCGTTATGCCGCCATGGCTATATGCCAGCTTTAGATCGTTGAAGAAGGTTTATTAACATAAATATGTTACACTAATGAGTTGAAGCATCTCGGTATCGATCGCTAAATGTGCATATACAAGAAAATCGACTTTTTACATAAATATAAGACTGCGGAATTCTTCCAAATGTACTGTCGTTATGCCGCCATGGCTTTATATCAACTTCAATACATTAAAGAAGGTTAATTAACTTAAATATGTTAAGCTAATGATTTGAAGCATTTCGATATCGATAGCTAAATGTGTATATACAAGAAAATCGAATTTATACCTAAATATAAGATTACGAAATTCTTCTAAATGCACTGCCGTTATGCCGCCATGGCTTTATATCACCTTCATTACGTTAAAGAAGGTTAACTTACTTAAATATGTTAAACGAATGATTTGAAGCATTTCGATATCGATAGCTAAATGTGTATTTACGAGAAAATCGACTTTTTACTTAAATATAAGATTACGGAATTCTTCCAAATGCACTGCCGTTATATCGTTTTGGCTTTATGTAAACTTCAGTAAGATAAAGAAGGTTAATTAACTTAAATATGTTAAACTAATAATTTAACGCATTTCGATATCGATTGCTAAATGTGTATATATAACAAAATCGACTTTATATATAAATATACGATAACGGAATTTTTCCAAATGTACTGTTGTTATGCTGCCATGGCTTTATATCATTTTCAATACGTTAAAGAAGGTTAATTAACTTAAATATGTTAAACTTATGATTTGAAGCATTTCGATATCGATAGTTAAATGTGTATATACAAGAAAATCGACTTTATACCTAATATAAGATTACGGAATTCTTCTAAATGCACTGCCGTTATGCCGCCATGGCTTTAAGCCAACTCCCGTTCGTTAAAGAAGTTTAATTAACTCAAATAGGTTAAACTAATGATATAAAGCATTTCGATATCGATTGCTAAATGTGTATATACAAGAAAATCGACTTTATGCCTAAATATAAGACTATGAAATTATAGCTTTATGTCATCTTCAGTTCGCTAAAGGAGGTTTATTAACTTAAATATGTTAAACCAGTTATCTGAAGCATTTCGACATCGATTGCGAAATGTGTGTATACAAGAATATCGACTTTATCCCTAAATATAAAATTATAACATTGCGGAATTCTTCTAAATGCACTGGCGTTATACCGTTATGGCTTTAAGCCAACTTCCGTTCGTTAAAGAAGGTTTTTTAGCTTAAATTTGTTAAACTAATTATTTGAAGCATTTCGATATCGATTGCTAAATGGGTATATACAAGAAAATCGACTTTATACATAAATATAAGACTTCGGAATTCTTCCAAATGTACTGTCGTTATGCCGCCATGGCTTTATATCAACTTCAATACGTTAAAGAAGGTTAATTAACTTAAATATGTTAAACTAATGATTTGAAGCATTTCGATATCGATTGCTCAATGCGTATATACAACAAAATCGACTTCATACCTAAATATAAGATTACGGAATTCTTCTAAATGCACTGTCGTTATGCCGCCATGGCTTTATATCACCTTCATTACGTTAAAGAAGGTTAACTAACTTAAATATGTTAAACTAATGATTTGAAGATTTTCGATATCGATTGCTAAATGTGTAAATACAAGAAAATCGACTATATACCTAAATATAAGATTACGGAATTCTTCTACAAGCACTGTCGTTATGCCGCCATGGCTTTATATCACCTTTATTACGTTAAAGAAGGTTAATTAACCTAAATATGTTAAACTAATGATTTGAAGCATTTCGATATCGATTGCTGAATGGGTGTATACAAAAAATCGACTTTATACCTAAATATAAGATAACGGAATTCATACAAATATACTGCGTTAAGCCGTTATGGCTTTATGAAAACATCAGTAAGATAAAGAAGGTTAATTAACTTAAATATGCTAAACCAGTTATTTGATGCATTTCTATATCGATTGCTTAATGTGTAAATACAAGAAAAGCGACTTTAAACCTAAATATAAGATTACGGAATTCTTCCAAATGCACTGCCGTTATATCGTTATGGCTTTACGTACACTTCAGTAAAAAAATTAAGGTTAATTAACTTAAATATGTTAAACTAATGAGTTGAACCATCTCGATATCGAATGTTTATGTGTATATACAACAAAATCGACTTTATACCTAAATATAAGATTAGGGAATTCTTCTCATGCACTGCCGTTATGCCGCCATGGCTTTATATCAACTTCAATATGTTAAAGAAGGTTAACTAACTTAAATATATTAAACTAATGATTTGAAGCATTTTGTTATCGATTGCTAAATGTGTATATACAAGAAAATCGACTTTATACCTAAATATAAGATTACAAAATTCTTCTAAATGCACTGCCGTTATGCCGCCATGGCTGTAAGCCAACTTCAGATCGTTAAAGAAGGTTTACTAACTTAAATATGTTAAACCAATGAGTTGAACCATCTCGCTATTGTTTGCTAATGTGTATATACAACAAGATCGACTTTAAACCTAAATATAAGATTACGGACTTCTTCAAATGCACTGGTGTTATACCGTTATGGCTTTACGTAAACTTCAGTAAGAAAAATAAGGTTAATTAACCTAAATATTTTAAACTAATGATTTGAAGCATCTCGATATCGTTAGCGAAATGTGTAAATACAACAAAATCGACATTATACCTAAAAATAAGTTTACGGAATACTTCCAAATGCACTCCCATTATACCGTTATGGCTTTATGCTAACTTCAGTTCGTTAAAGAAGGTTTATTAACTTAAATATGTTAAACCAGTTATTTGAAGCATTTCGATATCGATTGCTTAATGCGTATATACAAGAAAATCGACTTTATTCCTAGATATAAGATTACGGAATTCTTCCAAATGTACTGTCGTTATGCCGCCATGGCTTTATATCAACTTCAATACGTTAAAGAAGGTTAATTAACTTAAATTTGTTAAACTAATGATTTGAAGCATTTCGATATCGCTTGCTAAATGTGTATGTACAAGTTACCAGTTATTTGAAGCATTTCGATATCGATTGCTTAATGCGTATATAAAAGAAAATCGACTTTATACCTAAACATAAGATTACGGAATTCTTCCAAATGTACTGTCGTGATGCCGCCATGGCTTTATGTCACCTTCATTACGTTAAAGAAGGCTACTTAACTTAAATATGTTAAGCTAGTGATTTGAAGCATTTCGTTATCGATTGCTAAATGTGTATATATAAGAAAATCAACTTTATACATAAATGTAGGACTACGGAATTCTTTCAAATGTATTGTCGTTTTGCTGCCATGGCTTTACATCAACTTCAATACGTTAAAGAAGGTTAATTAACTTAAATATGTTAAACTAATGATTTGAAGCATTTCGATATCGATTGCTAGATGCGTATATACAACAAAATCGACTTTACACCTAAATATGAGATTACGGAATTCTTCTACATGCACTGTCGTTATGCCGCCATGGCTTTAAGCCAACTTCCGTTCGTTAAAGAAGGTTTATTAACTTAAATATGTTAAACTAATGATTTGAAGCATTTCGATATCGATTGCTAAATGCTTATATACAAGAAAAGCGACTTTATACCTAAATATAAGATTACGGAATTCTTCTAAATGCACTGTCGTTATGCCGCCATGGCTTTATATCACCTTCATTACGTTAAAGAAGGTTAACGAACTTAAATATGTTAAACTAATGATTTGAAGCATTTCGATATCGATTGCTAAATGTGTATGTACAACAAAATCGACTTTATACCTAAATATAAGATTACGGAATTCTTCTAAATGCACTGTCGTTATGCCGCCATGGCTTTATATCACCTTCATTACGTTAAAGAAGGTTAACGAACTTAAATATGTTAAACTAATGATTTGAAGCATTTCGATATCGATTGCTAAATGTGTATATACAAGAAAAGCGACTTTATACCTAAATATAAGATTACGGAATTCTTCTAAATGCACTGTCGTTATGCTGCCATGGCTTTATATCACCTCCATTACGTTAAAGAAGGTTAACGAACTTAAATATGTTAAACTAATGATTTGAAGCATTTCGATATCGATTGCTAAATGTGTATATACAAGAAAATCGACTTTATACATAAATAAAAGATTACGGAATTCTTCTAAATGCACTTTCGTTATGCCGCAATGGCTTTATATCACCTTCGTTACGTTAAAGAAGGTTAATCAACTTAAATATATTAAACTTATGATTTGAAGCATTTCGATATCGATTGCTAGATGCGTATATACAACAAAATCGACTTTATACCTAAACATAAGATTACGGAATTCTCCTAGATGCACTGCCGTTATGCCGCCATGGCTTTATGAAAACTTCCGTTCTTTAAAGAAGGTTTATTAACTTAAATATGTTAAACTAATGATTTGAAGCATTTCGATATCGATTGCTAAATGTGTATATACAAGAAAATCGACTTTATACCTAAATAAAAGATTACGGAATTCTTCTAAATGCACTCTCGTTATGCCGCCATGGCTTTATATCACCTTCATTACGTTAAAGAAGGTTAACGAACTTAAATATGTTAAACTAATGATTTGAAGCATTTCAATATCGATTGCTAAATGTGTATATACAAGAAAATCGACTTTATACATAAATATAAAATTACGGAATTCTTCTAAATGCACTGTCGTTATGCCGCCATGGCTTTATATCACCTTCATTACGTTAAAGAAGGTTAAGTAACTTTAATATGTTAAACGAATGATTTGAAGCATTTCGATATCGATAGCTAAATGTGTATATACAAGAAAACCGACTTTATACCTATATATAAGTTTACGGAATTCTTCCAAATGCACTGGCGTTATACCGTTTTGGCTTTATGTAAACTTCAGTAAGATAACGAAGGTTAATTAACTTAAATATGTTAAACTAATGATTTGAAGCATTCCGATATCGATTGCTAAATGTGTATATACAACAAAATCGACTTTATACATAAATATACGATAAAGGAATTCTTCTAAATGCACTGCCGTTATGCCGCCATTACTTAAATCACCTTCAATACGTTAAAGAAGGTTAACTAACTTAAATATGTTAAACTAATGATTTGAAGCATTTTGATATCGATTGCTAAATGTGTATGTACAACAAAATCGACTTTATACCTAAATATAAGATAACGGAATTCATATAAATATACTGCCGTTATGCTGTTATGGCTTTATGTAAACTTCAGTAAGATAAAGAAGGTTAATTAACTTAAATATGTTAAACTAATGATTTGAAGCATTCCGATATCGATTGCTAAATGTGTATATACAACAAAATCGACTTTATACATAAATATACGATAAAGGAATTCTTCTAAATGCACTGCCGTTATGCCGCCATTACTTAAATCACCTTCATTACTTTAAAAGAAGGTTAAGTAACTTAAATATGTTAAACGAATGATTTGAAGCATTTTGATATCGATAGCTAAATGTGTATATACAAGAAAATCGACTTTTTAGCTAAATATAAGTTTACGGAATTCTTCCAAATGCACTGGCGTTATACCGTTTTGGCTTTATGTAAACTTCAGTAAGATAACGAAGGTTAATTAACTTAAATATGTTAAACTAATGATTTGAAGCATTCCGATATCGATTGCTAAATGTGTATATACAACAAAATCGACTTTATACATAAATATACGATAAAGGAATTCTTCTAAATGCACTGCCGTTATGCCGCCATTACTTAAATCACCTTCATTACGTTAAAGAAGGTTAACTAACTTAAATATGTTAAACTAATGATTTGAAGCATTTTGATATCAATTGCTAAATGTGTATGTACAACAAAATCGACTTTATACCTAAATATAAGATAACGGAGTTCTTCTAAATGCACTGTCGTTATGCCGCCATGGCTTTATATCAACTTCATTACGTTAAAGAAGGTTAACTAACTTAAATATGTTAAACGAATGATTTGAAGCATTTCGATATCGATATCTAAATGTGTATATAAAAGAAAATTCGACTTTATACCTAAATATAAGAATACGGAATTCTTCTAAATGCACTGCCGTAATGCCGCCATGGCTTTAAGCCAACTTCCGTTCGTTAAAGAAGGTTTATTAACTTAATTATGTTAAACTAATGATTTGAAGCATTTCGATGTCGATAGCGAAATGTGTATATACAAGAAAATCGACTTTATACCTAATATAAGATTAAGGAGTTCTTCCAAATGCAATGCCGTTATACCGTTATGGCTTTACGTACACTTCCTTAGGAAAAATAAGGTAAATTAACTTAAATATGTTAAACTAATGAGTTGAACCATCTCGATATCGATTGCTAATGTGTATATACAACAAAATCGACTTTATACCTAAATATAAGATTACGGAATTCTTCTAAATGCACTGTCGTTATGCCGCCATTTCTTTATATCAACTTCAATACGTTAAAGAAGGTTAACTAACTTAAATATGTTAAACTAATGATTTGAAGCATTTCGATATCGATTGCTTATGTGTATGTACAACAAAGTCGACTTTATACCTACATATAAGATTACGGAATTCTTCTACATGCACTGCCGTTATGCCGCCATGGCTTTATATCAACTTCAATACGTTAAAGAAAGTTAATTAACTTAAATATGTTAAACTAATAATTTGAAGCATTTCGATATCGATAGCTAAATGTGTATATACAAGAAAATCGACTTTATACCTAAATATAAGATTACGGAATTCTTCTAAATGCACTGTCGTTATGCCGCCATGGCTTTATATCACCTTCATTACGTTAAAGAAGTTTAACTAACATAAATATGTTAAACTAATGATTTGAAGCATTTCGATATCGATTGCTAAATGTGTATGTACAACAAAATCGACTTTATACCTAAATAATATATATAACGTATAAGATAACGGAATTCATATAAATATACTGCCGTTATGCCGTTATGGCTTTATGTAAACTTCAGTAAGATAAATAAGGTTAATTAACTTAAATATGCTAAACCAGTTATTTGATGCATTTTCGATATCGATTGCTTAATGTGTAAATACAAGAAAATCGACTTTATACCTAAATATAAGATAACGGAATTCTTCCAAATGCACCGCCGTTATACCGTTATGGCTTTACGTAAACTTCAGTAAGAAAAATAAGGTTAATTAACTTAAATATTTTAAACTAATGATTTGAAGCATCTCGATATCGATTGCTAAATGTGTAAATACAGCAAAATCGACATTATACATAAATATAAGTTTACGGAATTCTTCCAAATGCATTGCCATTTTACCGTTATGGCTTTATGTTAACTTCAGTTCGTTAAAGAAGGTTTATTAACTTAAATATGTTTAACCAGGTATTTGAAGCATTTCGATATCGATTGCTTAATGCATATATAAAAGAAAATCGACTTTATACCTAAATATAAGACTACGGAATTCTTCCAAATGTACTGTCGTTATGCCGCCATGACTTTATATCAACTTCAATACGTTAAAGAAGATTAATTAACTTAAATTTGTTAAACTAATGATATGAAGCATTTCGTTATCGATTTTTAAATGCGTATATACAAGAAAATCGACTTTATACCTAAATATAAGATTACGAAATTCTTCTAAATGCACTGCCGTTATGCCGCCATGGCTTTATGCCAACTTCCGTTCGTTAAAGAAGGTTAATTAACTTAAATATGTTAAACTAATGATTAGAAGCATTTCGTTGTCGATTGCTAAATGTGTATATACAACAAAATCGACTTTATACCTAAATATAAGATAACGGAATTCATATAAATATACTGCTGTTATGCCGTGATGGCTTTATGTAAACTTCAGTAAGATTAAGAAGGTTAACGAACTTAAATATGTTAAACGAATGATTTGAAGCATTTCGATATCGATAGCTAAATGTGTATATACAAGAAAATCGACTTTTTACCTAAATATAAGATTACGGAATTCTTCCAAATGCACTGCCGTTATGCCGTTATGGCTTTATGTTAACTTCAGTTCGTTAAAGAAGGTTAATTAACTTAAATATGTTAAACTAATGATTTGAAGCATTTCCTTATCGATTGTTAAATGTGAATATTTAAGAAAATCGACTTTTATGCCTAAATATAAGATTACGGAATTCTTCTAAATGCACTGTCGTTATGCCGCCATGGCTTTATATCACCTTCATTACGTTTGAGTATATCTCGAACGTTCGACGAGTCAATTTATGGACGATGCGTCGATCGTTAAGAATATGAAAAACGGGGAAAACAGAAGTGTATTAGTGAATAAAACCACAAAGTTTGTGTTTCATATAACAAATTAAAATGTTTGAGATTTTTATTTTATTAATTTGTGATTACCAAAAATTACTTACATTTATGGTTTGTGCTTGTGGTGATGCTTGTTGTGGTGGACGGTAGAAAAACGTCTTGCCTCGCTTCGCTCTCTAAACAAAAAGTACTTTAGCCTCACTAGCAGAATCACTTGCTAAGTGGGAGTTTTCAACGAAACCATTGCCAGTTGAGTGAAAGCTATTAACAGTTGAGTGAAAACTATTAACAGCTAACTGGCAATGGTTTGTTATATACTCACTAGGGGGTGGTAAAAAGAAATTAGGCGCTGGCCTAAACATACCGGCCCCCTTGCGGTGAGCAACAAAAAAAAAAAAAAAATTAAATGTCCATCGACCACCATAACGATATACAAATGTACAATCTTAGTAGCTAAATAGAAAATGTATAAATATAGAAAATATGTTATAAATTCATTTATTTATTATTGTAATTATTTTAAAAATACGAATAAAAAACGACAGCCATGACTTAACTTAGTAACGGGCCGTACCCGAAAGCACCCAACCGAATATGGAGCCCTGAGCGAGGAGCTGCCCAAACGTCAGTAGCATGACCTGTTGGGTCATAGTAGACATCCGCGCCGAGCACCAAGCGTATCGGTGATGACTTGTGGAAGTTCGGATCCGCCAGTTTGATGTGGAGCTGCTATGGCCGAGTCCAACGTAGTGGTCGGGGTGATGCGCATATAATCATTCATTACCCTTACATGCGTCGATATTCGGGTATTTGTCCCATGTCTGCCTCGCAGTACTACGAGGCAGCCGCGTTGACCACCGATATGGGTCTGCACAAGTTGGAGTTCCCTTGCAAGGTCGTGTGCAATCAGCGACGTAGGAGCGCATGCGTCTATCAGAGCCCTGACCAAGTGTAAACGTCCCCTTGCCTCAATCTTTACCACCGCCGTCGGTAGAATGGCTGTCGTTGGCAGCAAGGAAGGAGTCGCTATGCTGGCTCGATCCGCTAGCCCGGCTCTAAAGGAGCTAGCCCGGTGAAGCTGGAGAGACCTGGTCTCCAGTCTTGCCGGGTTGTGCGCTTGGCGACGGTGCAGACGGCGTTGGTGGGAGCGACGTTCATGTCGCAGAAGGGGGCGGAAAGTCCGGGTTTCCGTTTCCCCTCGCTGTGATGGGCGGAAAGGCCGTGTTTCCGCTCCAGTTTACAATGATTCTCCCTCCGGTGCTGGTTGGAGAGGCCTAGTCTCCGTTCCAGCGTCTGACGCATAGATAGATAGAGCATCGTCGGAGCTCATTTGTTCGCTCCACGACGGGTTTTGAGGCACTGTGGGGCGGCGACGCGTATTTTCCCCGATGTGGAGCATTGTGTGGTGCTTTTCGTTGCAGCGCCGGCACCGTGCGTCGCTGGGGCAATTCGCTGACCTGTGGTTTATCGCAAGGCAATTAACACAATATTTGCCTATGAGAGCTTCCCGTAGGCGCTCCTCCGGTGTCTTGGCCCGGAAGGACGAGCAGAGCCGCAATGGATGCTTTCCCTTGCACAGCGTGCAAGAAAGCGGAAACCGGTTCGGGTGTAGCGCCGCGGTCTTCTTCAAGCTACTGTAGCGAGTCATCTTCCTGAAATTAATCTGTTGACGATTTTGTGTTGTGGTTTTGAATATCATCTAAAACTGATTGGGTGGCGAGAAAAAGTGCATAAATTATATTATATACATTGCATAGTGTGGAGGCGGCCTTATGTGGTGTGAACTGCCTTACATTACCATAGTGTGTAGGCGGCCTTATGTGGTGTGAACTGCCTTACCTTACCATAGTGTTGCAAACAATAATTAAATAAAAAAAAAAAAAACATTTTGCCTTTAGCATCAAATTTATGTTATCGTTATTGTTTTATTTGTCGTATGTTTTCGACAAAGTGTCCTGCCACCAAAGAAAATGTTAAATACAATTTGGTTTAATAATTATTTTCAATTCTTAATTGTCAGTAAGTTCAAGGCAATGCATACATGTACTGCTGTAGAAGGAGACTTTCGGTTTGCAATTGCGTTATTTGCTAGCAAAAAATATTTTTCAAATATGGTATTTGCAATAAAAATTGACTTTAAAATTCATAAGCATGAGTTATGCCTCATAGTTTGAAAGAAAACAGTTTTAGATTCACTGTTGTAAAATTTTTAAGGCGAATTAAAAACTGACGGCACGGCATCACCGTATGACATTTCGTATGTTTGGTTATGTGCACACCATGTGAACATGGAATTTGACAGCCGGCCCGCGTGTGTGTGTAATAAATAAATTATTTTAAAATAAACCGAAATTGTCAAAATTGCTACCAAGTGAAAGCTGTGCTGCTTGCCGTGATTTATATCAACGTTGTGCTAAGTTGTTTAACAGTTCCTCGCGTAATTTACTTGCCGTGTGCCTTGTTTGCCTGTGCACTGGTGCCGCTTTGGCCACCACCTGCACAAGCCCCAAAGTGAGTGTAACATCCTTCAGCACTCAGGATGCCACAATCCTTACACAAGTGGCACAAGTGGCGCATGTTTCATACATGCTGTAAAATTCTAGCAAAAATTAATAGATATCTATAAAGAAGTATGAAAATAAACGAAAAGTAAAATAAAGCATGTTTATCAAAAACCCACAAAACAAAAAGTTACATTAAAATAAAAGAATATAAGCAACAGTAACAGATATCTAAAAATAATGGCTGCAGCAAAAATAAAAATTAATAATAATTCAAGCAAATCGGATATTTGCGAACATCCTGCAGGTGAAAGATAAAAGTAAGTTATACGTTTAAAAGGAAACTTTCCAAATTATGTTTAACACTATCTAATATTATATTAGCAATTAATTATAAAAACCATAATATAACAACTAAATGGCGATAGAGAGGAGATTTCGACCAAATTTATTTGCAAGTTCAAATCATAGTATCTACTTTTCTGTATAGTTTTTTTTTTTCAATAAACTGCGTGTAGGAAACGATGAAATAAGAATATCACGAAATCGGTATAAAATCATGTTTTTGCTGTACATCTTAGTTCATCGTCATCGGCGAAGGCCAACTTATGGCAGCAGGAAAGGTAAGCAAGTGAACGTAATGAAATTTGCATATTTATTAAAATATTTTCTTTTACTTACAGATTTACGGAATAAAACTGAAATAAACAAGCGCAGATGTTTCGACTTACTATACGCGCTAGCTAGAAAACCGTCGCCCGCAAAATATGTGATCTCCTTTCCGAGCAATTTTAAAAACCTAAATATGTATGAACAACCCTCTATGCGTAGGCTAGAAAGTAAATATTCAATACATTGTTTATATATTATTATTATTCTGTAATACAATCGCCTGAATTTTCAGACGGTGTATGTACAACTGATCGTTCGGATCAACAAGATGGATCCGTCCGAACCACCATACACAAGTAAGTACGAAAAAAATGACACACAAGTAAATATGACGTTAACAATAGGCTAGATTAAAACAAATATTTCGATGTAAACGTGCAAAAATCAAATGTTGTGAGAAACGTTTGCTGAAATCCTAAATCATGTACTTATTATTTTAATAATTGCCGATTGATTGAACTTCGTGTAGTTGTCATTTATATACACATATTCTTATATGCTTCGCTTAGTCTATGGTTCAATAATGGAAATTAACTCGTAGTACTTCAAAAAAAAAAAAAAATACATGCTTTGAGTGTTATAAAATATTTATTATATATTTATTTAATTTTTGAATGAATTGATTTTTTGTGAGATCGTAGTAAGTGTGTCGGAAAGCTAGGCTTCCGATGTGGCTGGGGAACGGTTGTGTTGAGGAGGGTGGTGCATCCAAGTTCTCCTCCTCGTAGGGTGGTAGTAAGACCAATTTGGCAAGCGGTCTTGTAACTTGGCCTTTTTCAGTGATAATGTCAACTACTCGCACTCGGGTATCAGCACCTGGGTGTATATTGACAATCCTACCCAATCTCCACTCGTTCGGTGACAAATTGTCTTCCTTGATGACGACAAGGTCACCTGTCTTTAAATTTGTTTTGGAATGTTTCCATTTAATGCGCTTCTGCATTTCATTCAGGTATTCGGTTTTCCATCTTTTGCAGAAGGATTGATGTAAGGCCTTAAGTTTTTGCCATCTATTTACGATAAAGGCACTGCTTTCATTTATATCCGGTTCTGGTGGGGCCATCAGATGTCCGCCGACCAAAAAATGTCCTGGAGTAAGTGGCTCCAAATCAGTAGGTTCGTTTGAGGCTGGGCTTAATGGTCGCGAATTAAGGCAAGATTCAATTCGGCATAAGAGTGTGTTAAACTCTTCAAGAGTGTATTTTTGCCCAGACGCAATCTTGCGGAAATGACTCTTAAAGCTTTTCACACCTGCTTCCCAAAGTCCGCCCATATGAGGAGCGGCAGCAGGTATGAAATGCCATTTAAGAGCTTGGTGGCTATACTTTGAGATAGCATTGTTGCGAGCATCGACTATGAAGGCTTTAAGTTCGGACCTTAGGGATCTCGATGCTCCAACGAAGTTTGTACCATTGTCAGAATAAATATTCTAAGGGCAACCTCTTCTAGAAACGAATCTAGAGAGAGCTGCTAAAAATGACTGTGTTGATAAATCGGTAGTGGCCTCCAGGTGGATGGCCCTTGTTGTAAAACAGACAAACAGACAGACATACCCTATGGATACACGGCATCCTCTTCCACGGTAGCTTTTTATTTCGAACGGACCCGCGAAATCTACCCCCGTATTCGTAAAAGCGCGTGAAAATGTGGATCGTTCGGACGGAAGTGCACCCATAAGTTGCGTCTGAGCGCGTTTTTTGAAGATCGTGCACGTCTTGCAGTTATGGATGATGGATCGGATCAAGTTTTTCACCCTTGGAATCCAATACTGAGCCCGCGTTAGCCGTAACATCAGCTGATTTTCTCCATGTAAGGAGACTTGATGAATAAACTGGATTATTAGACGAGACAATACGCAGTTGTATGGAAGGATAATTGGATGGCGCTCATTGTATGACAAGTCGAGAGACGCACCGAGACGGCCATCAGTTCTCATCACTTGATCTTTATCGAGGAATGGATTAAGAGAGAGGATTTCACTTTTTACATCGATGGGCTTACCGGATTTCAAACAACCATACTCTTGACCATACTTCTGCTTCTGCGTATTTATTATCAAACGTCTTGTCGTTGCTTTAATTCCTTCGGATGAAATTAAGCAAGACTTTTGTTGAAAAGAAGCCTTTGTGTTTGGATGAGTTCTTCGAGAGAATCTCATAACATATGATAACACTCTCAAAGCTCTCGGCAAACTAGAAAAACGGTCAAGAATGTCGTTAGAATTCCCCTGTATTGTTGTACAAGCATGTACACGTACCTGTTTTTCCTCTATTGTCGTCTCGTAGTCATTTTGTCGTAATGGCCATTTGGATTGATCTTCTTGCAGCCAAGAAGGTCCCTGCCACCACAAGGTGTTTTCCACAAATCCTGTGCTATAAGTTCCCGTCTAAGTCTGCAGGGTTAGATCCTGAATCGACATGATTCCAATTTGCGTTGCCAACCTTTTCTATAATCTTTGTCACTCGATGGGATACAAACGTTGACCATGAACATGGTGGCTTGCGAATCCATGCGAGAACGATGGTCGAATCCGTCCATAGTTTAAGTTTAAGATGATTCAGCTCCAGGTTGTTGACGACAGATTCAACTGTTTCGGCCAGTAATACGGCGCCGCACAGTTCCAGACGCGGTTAAAGAGATAGTTTTGACAGGCGCTACTCTGGTTTTTGCCAATAGTAGGCTGACGAAAACTTCGTTGCTTGTCCTTACGCGCAGGTAGACCGTTGCTGCGTATGCTCTCTCTGATGCATCGCAGAAACCATGAATGGAGGACATCGTTCGTTGGCGAGAAGTGGACCCATCGTGGAATTTTAATGTTGCTTATGTACTTGTGGTTATCCAAGAATGTGTGCCAACGATCCAATGTGGTAGGAGATACAACCTCGTCCCATTGTGTTCCTTCTAACCAAATATGTTGCATTATCATTTTGGCTGTGACTATTATCGGTGCTAGCCATCCTAATGGGTCAAACAGTTTGGCGATATCTGAGAGGATAGCTCACTTTGTATATGATTCTGGGCTGAGTATAGGTTTTGTTTTAAAATAGAAGAAGTCAGTGTGCGCATTCCACCTTATCCCAAGAGCCTTGACATCACTTGTGTCTTCGAAGTCTAAAAACTCTTTGTTTCGCAAGTGGTCTTTTGGAAGGCCTTGTAAAATTCCTCCACAGTTGGCTGTCCATTTTCCTAATGGGAAACCTGCTGACTCCAATGCTGTTCTAATCTCATTCCTAGCTTTAATTGCAGCTTCTATAGAGTGTCCACCTGCTAAGACATCATCAACATACATGCATTTCCTGAGGATGTTTGAGGCTACTGGTAGTGAGCTTTCAACGTCGTCAGCTAATTGGTGTAACGTCCTTATTGCCAGATAAGGAGCGCAGTTGATTCCGAACGTCACCGTCTTCAATTCAAAAATATTGGTTTGTTCGGTCGGATGGTTGCGGAAAAACGATTCGCTGGTACTTCGTTCCTTCTTTACGGCGTGGTGAGGCAGGTAATAGTTGTTACTAGAGTCGGCCGTTTGATTGGTATGTATCCTTGCCATATGACCCAGCTCAACATATTCGTTTAATACCCTGTTGTATTCTTTTTTCAGGTTTTCGTCTCTTGACAACCGAGTTTCATTGCGATAAAACTGGGAGTACGCAATCTTTAAGGAACTACCTAGACTAATGTTGACCAGATAGTCTTTCCTGAATGGTAGCGATACAACGTACTTCCCGTCTTCATTTCGCTTCGCTGTCTTCTTATAGAGCTCTTCGCAATACCTGTCCTCCTCGCTTAACTTCCTCTCCTTGGACATCTCTTCCAACTCCCAGAACGAAGCTAACCACTTTTCCAGCGATATTTCGGTGTAATACGAGACGCAAGTGTTGGTTGGCTTAATTGTATTAGCACGCCCTGTGACTATCCAACCGAACACGGTCTCTTGCGCAAGGAGTGCTCCCAGCACGTTCTTGCGTATACCATCCAGCATAATCTGGGGATAGACGTCACCACCGAGTATGACGTCCACGGGTTCATTGACCAAGAACCTCTTATCCGCCAACGTGAGATCTGGGAAAGCCTGCCGAGTTAGTGCGCTAATATGGCAAGTCGGCAAGTTTCCCGTTAATTTCGGCAGAACCATCATGTTCGTTGTGATTGATACAAGTGGGTCAATTGGTGACCGCAACTCGACACTACATGCTTCCTTCACTTGCGCAGATACGGTGTTGTTGATGCCGGACACCTGGGCATTTATCTTCCTCACTGGCAAGTTGATTCTACGCTTCAGCCTTTCTGTGATGAAAGAGCACTCTGACCCGGAGTCGATGAGTGCTCTTGCGGCATAGGTAACGCCGCTGTAATTTATATTTATTTGTGCCGTTCCTAACAAGACACCTTTGTCGCTGTTAGCGAAGCACGACTGTACTTGAGTTGTTGCTTGCCTTTCGACTTGTTGAAGTTGCGCTTTTGCTGCGCTTGCCTGGACGTAGACGGAATCTCGTCCGATGGCGTAGATGAGCTGCTAGGCTGCACTGTCCTCAAATGTAGGAGTGTGTGATGCCTCGCGTGGCACGTGTTGCAGTTGAATGCACTGGTGCATTGCGACACTAAATGCCCAAAGCCGAGGCAATTGATGCAGCGATTGTTGCGCTTAGCGAACTTGATCCTGTCCGCTGGTGCCATGTTAAGAAACATGGGGCAAGATCTTAATTTGTGATCTGCACTTTTGCACATCAGACATGTTGATTTCTCAACGCTTACTTGGAAGGCGCCGAGTCTGTTCTGATGGCTATTGTTGTTGTATTTATTCTGTGTGGGTGCACTGACAGGCTTTACGGAATTGGACGATTTCTTGGCACGTTCTATTGCCTCCAAATCACGGTATCTATCCGTGAGGAAGTTGTCCAATTCCTCCCACTTCGATGTCTTGGGTCTTGTTCTTTACAGACTGTTCCCATAGGGCCAATGTTGCCTGTGGCAGTCTCTTAGAACAAATGCGGATTATGATTGGGTCCCAGTTCCCAATGTCCACTTTATTGGCTGTCAGGCAGGAGATGCAGCTGTTGATCTCCCGCTGTAGCCACTTTATCGAGCTTGAGCACTCCTTGTCGATTGACGGTAAGTCGAGCAGTATGTCGACTTGGGTTTCGACAAGAATTCGCTCATTCTCGTACATATCAATCAATCCCTTCCACGCCATTGCAAAGCCATCATTTGTTAGCGGGCATTATGATACAATAACCTTCGCCTCCCCTTGTGTCTTATTTGTTGAGATGGTATAATTTCTCAACAGGTGACAGGCGCGTGCTTTTGATGTATACGGCCGTGAACATATCCCGGAATGTTGGCATGAAAGGTAGTCCCCTTTGAAAACATCCGTTTCGCAAGGCGGAAGGGAGTGGTTACTGTCTACCTCAACAGATTTTTCGGGGTCTTTGGGGGTTGAGAGGATCTCAGACATATCCTTCATTGCCCCCATGCAACGTATGTAGCATTGCCCACCTAGCTTGAATTTTTTTTTAATAAGGGCATAGTCCTTTGAGGACATGTCCCCTTTGCTGTTGAGGTCGTCATGGGCAGCTTTCGCTTTGCACCACATCTCTCTCAGCTCGTCTTGTTGCATCACAAGAGCGTTCTTCGAGATGTCCTTTGATGCAGCACTGAATTCAGACTCGTATTCGACAACGTAGTCTACTAAGCGCATGAAAGCTTCCATGGTTTCGATATAAGTAACAAGAAGAATTGAAAATTCAAATTTAAATTTAAAGGAATAGAGTAATACTCAAGACTGAGCAGACTTTGATCTAAAGAATATGGGAATCGTTTTGGAAATAATTCCCCACTATTGTAAATTTTTATTTGCAGCACACCACTGCCAACCAAACAAGAAAATAGAAAAAAGAAAATTTTTTGACTGTTTTAGCCGATATCGCAATATATCTGGCTAGTCAATAATATTTAATTTATTGGATATATTTTAGCAAACAAAATTTTTAACTATAGTAGCCGATATCGCAGTATATCTGGCTTTGGTACTTTATTTAATATATATATGAGTTGCAGCACACCACTGCCAACAAAAAACGAGAATATATATGTGTAGTCGTACGTGCGTATGTATAAAGATGCCACTTTATATGGCTCGCCACCCAAGATACGCCGACGAAAATCAATTTGTTAAATAAAAGTGTTTAAAGGTGAAAAAAGTGCAGTGTCTCAGTGAAAAAAAAGAAACAAAAACTCAAATTTCTTCAACAAATAGAGAAAGAATCAAAAGAAAATCAGTACCGTAAGTGATATGTGAAAATATGTGAAAAAGTATTGCCGCACAAAATCGAAAAAATGATAAAAATCAAAAAATTAGTGCCGTAAGTGATATGTGAAAAAGTATTACCGCACAAAATCGAAAAAATGATAAAAATCAAAAAATTAGTGCCACAAGTGATATGTATATGAGAGAAAAAAAAATATATACGAAAAAAATATTACCGCACAAAATCCGGTAAACGTAACCGTGCACTTACGGATGATTTTGCTTTTGTAATTATCCCACTGAAACACTAAAAACACTAGTCACTTTGTCACTTTTATAAACGATCACCAATAAATGCGATTAAAACCAACTATTTTTATTTTATTTTTTCTTTTAAAACGATTTGTAACCCAGTGATATTAAATCAATCACGTACCTGGTTTGCCTGCGTTGCTGTGAAGTGAAACAAGAATCGGTGTTAATTGTCCGTTGGTGTGCAGCGCCTCGTTTGTGCTTGTGCAACAGAGATCGGTGTTAATTGTCCGATTTATGGTTTACAGTGCCAAAAACTTGTTTGAAAAATATATTTGTTTTAATCCGGCTCGAAGGACCATGAATATATCTCGAACGTTCGACGAGTCAATTTATGAACGATGCGTCGATCGTTGAGAATATGAAAAACGGGAAAACAGAAGTGTATTAGTGAATAAAACCACAAAGTTTTGTGTTTCATATAACAAATTAAAATGTTTGAGATTTTTATTTTATTAATTTGTGATTACCAAAAATTACTTACATGTATGGTTTGTGCTTGTGGTGATGCTTGTTGTGGTGGACGGTGGAAAAACGTCTTGCCTCGCTTCGCTCTCTAAACAAAAAGTACTTTAGCCTCACTAGCAGGATCACCTGCTAAGTGGGAGTTTTCAACGAAACCATTGCCAGTTGAATGAAAGCTATTAACAGTTGAGTGAAAACTATTAACAGCTAACTGGCAATGGTTTGTTATATACTCACTAGGGGGTGGTAAAAAGAAATTAGGCGCTGGCCTAAACAACGGTAAAGAAGGTTATCGAACTTAAATATGTTAAACGAATGATTTGAAGCATTTCGATATCGATTGCTAAATGTGTATATACAAGGAAATCAACTTTATACCTAAATATAAGATTACGGAATTCTTCTAAATGCACTGTCGTTATGCCGCCATGGCTTTATATCACCTTCATTACGTTAAAGAAGGTTAACTAACTTAAATATGTTAAACGAATGATTTGAAGCATTTCGATATCGATAGCTAAATGTGTATATACAACAAAATAGACTTTTTACCTAAATATAAGTTTACGGAATTCTTCCAAATGCACTGGCGTTATACCGTTTTGGCTTTATGTAAACTTCAGTAAGATAACGAAGGTTAATTTAATTAAATATGTTAAACTAATGATTTGAAGCATTTCAATATCGATTGCTAAATGTGTATATACAAGAAAATCGACTTTATGCATAAATATAAGATTACGGAATTCTTCTAAATGCACTGTCGTTATGCCGCCATGGCTTTATATCACCTTCATTACGTTAAAGAAGGTTAACTAACTTAAATATGTTAAACGAATGATTTGAAGCATTTCGATATAGATATCTAAATGTGTATATAAAAGAAAATCGACATTATACCTAAATATATGATAACGGAATTCATATAAATATACTGCCGTTATGCCGTTATTGCTTTATGTAAACTTCAGTAAGATAAAGAAGGTTAATTAACTTAAATATGTTAAACTAATGGATTGCAGCAATTCGTTATCGATTGCTA
This sequence comes from Bactrocera correcta, assembly GCA_027475135.1. NCBI lineage: Eukaryota > Metazoa > Arthropoda > Insecta > Diptera > Tephritidae > Bactrocera > Bactrocera correcta. Next base: position 7,114 of record JAPZAG010001690.1, on the reverse strand, counting down.
AATGTGAATATTTAAGAAAATCGACTTTATACATAAATACACGATAACGGAATTCTTCTAAATGCATTGCCGTTATGCCGCCATGGCTATAAGCCAACTTCAGATCGTTAAAGAAGGTTTATTAACTTAAATATGTTAAACCAGTTATTTGAAGCATTTCGATATCGATTGCTTAATGCATATATAAAAGAAAATCGACTTTATACCTAGATATAAGATTACGGATTTCTTCCAAATGTACTGTCGTTATGCCGCCATGGCTTTATATCAACTTCAATACGTTAAAGAAAGTTAATTAACATAAATATGTTAAACGAATGATTTGAAGCATTTCGTTATCGATAGCTAAATGTGTATATACAAGAAAATGGAATTTATACCTAAACATTAGATTACGGAATTCTTCCAAATGTACTGTCGTTATGCCGCCAATGGCTTTATGTCACCTTCATTACGTTAAAGAAGGCTATTTAACTTAAATATGTTAAACTAGTGATTTGAAGCATTTCGTTATCGATTGCTAAATGTGTATATACAAGAAAATAGACTTTATACCTAAATATAAGATTACGGAATTCTTCTACATACACTGCCGATATGCCGCCATGGCTTTATATCACCTTCATTACGTTAAAGAAGGTTAACTAACTTAAATATGTTAAGCTAATGATTTGAAGCATTTCGATATCGATTGCTAAATGTGTATGTACAACAAAATCGACTTTTTACCTAAATATAAGATTACGGAATTCTTCTAAATGCACTGCCGTTATGCCGCCATGGCTTTAAGCCAACTTCCGTTCGTTAAAGAAGGTTTGTTAACTTAAATATGTTAAACTAATGATTTGAAACATTTCGATATCGATTGCTAAATGTGTATATACAAGAAAATAAACTTTATACATAAATATAAGAGTACGGAATTCTTTCAAATGTATTGTCATTTTGCTGCCATGGCTTTAAGCCAACTTCCGTTCGTTAAAGAAGGTTTATTAACTTAAATATGTTAAACTAATGATTTGAAGCATTTCGATATCGATAGCTAAATGTGTATATACAAGAAAATAAACTTTATACATAAATATAAGAGTACGGAATTCTTTCAAATGTATTGTCATTTTGCTGCCATGGCTTTACATCAACTTCATTACGGTAAAGAAGGTTAACTAACTTAAATATGTTAAACTAATGATTTGAAGCATTTCGATATCGATTGCTAAATGTGTATGTACAACAAAATCGACTTTATAACCTAAATATAAGATAACGGAATTCATATAAATATACTGCCGTTATGCCGTTATTGCTTTATGTAAACTTCAGTAAGATAAAGAAGGTTAATTAACTTAAATATGCTAAACCAGTTATTTGATGCATTTCGATATCGATTGCTAAATGTGTAAATACAAGAAAATCGACTTTTATACCTAAATATAAGATTACGGAATTCTTCTACATGCACTGCCGTTATCCCGCCATAGCTTTATGCCAACTTCATTACGTTAAAGAAGGTTGACTAACTTAAATATGTTAAACGAATGATTTGAAGCATTTCGATATCAAAAGCTAAATGTGTATATACAAGAAAATCGACTTTATCCCTAAATATAAGATTACGGAATTCTTCTACATGCACTGTCGTTATGCCGCCATGGCTTTATATCACCTTCATTACGTTAAAGAAGGTTAACGAACTTAAATATGTTAAACAATGATTTGAAGCATTTCGATATCGTTTGCTAAATGTTTATATACAAGAAAACGACTTTTCCTAAATAAAGTTACGGAATTTTTCAAATGCACTGCGTTATCCGTGGCTTTATTACCTCCATTAGAAAAGAAGGTTAAACTTAAATATGTTAAACTAATGATTTGAAGCTTTCGATAGATTGCTAAATGTGTTATACAAAAAATCGACTTTATACAAAAATTTAAAGTTTACGGAATTCTTCTAATGCACTGCGTTATCCGCCATGGCTTTATATCACCTTCATTACGTTAAAGAAGGTTAACAACTTAAATATGTTAAACAATGATTTGAAGCATTTCGATATCGATAGTTTAAATGTGTATATACAAGAAAATCGACTTTTTCCCTAATAAAAGTTACGGAATTCCCCAAATGCACGGGCCGTTATACCGTTTGGCTTTATGTAAACTTCAAAAGTTAAAAAAGGGTTTAAATTTAAACTTAAATATGTTAAACAATGATTTGAAGCTTTTCGAAAAAGATTGCTAAATGTGTTTATACAAAAAATCGACTTTATACATAAATATACGATAACGGAATTCTTCTAAATGCACTGCCGTTATACCGCCATGGCTTTATATCACCTTCATTACGTTAAAGAAGGTTAACTAACTTAAATATGTTAAACTAATGATTTGAAGCATTTCGATATCGATTGCTAAATGTGTATTACAACAAAATCGACTTTATACCTAAATATAAGTTTAACGGAATTCTTAAATTACTGCCGTTATGCCGATGGCTTTTTTAAAAATTTAAATTACGTTAAAGAAGGTTAAAACTTAAATATGAAAACCCAATTATTTGAAGCTTTTCCCATACGATTGCAAATGTTATATACAAGAAAATCGACTTTATACATAAATAAAAGTTTAACGGAATTTTTCCCAAATGCACGCCGTTATCCGTATGGCTTTAAAAACCCCTTCAAAAGAAAAAAAGGTTAATTAACTTAAATATTTTAAACTAATGATTTGAAGCATTTCGATATCGATTGCTAAATGTGTAAATACAACAAAATCGACTTATACCTAATATAAGATTACGGAATTCTTCCAAATGCACTGCGTTACCGCCATGGCTTTATGAACTTCATTACGTTAAAGAAGGTTAACTAACTTAAATATGTTAAACTAATGATTTGAAGCATTTCGATATCGATTGCTAAATGTGTATATACAAGAAAATCGACTTTATACATAAATATAAGATTACGGAATTCTTCTAATGCACTGTCGTTATGCCGCTATGGCTTTATATCACCTTCATTACGTTAAAGAAGGTTAATTAACTTAAATATGTTAAACTAATGATTTGAAGCATTTCGATATCGATTGCTAATGTGTATATACAACAAAATCGACTTTATACCTAAATAAAGATACGGAATTCTTCCAAATGACTGCGTTATGCCGTTATGGCTTTATGTCAACTTCATTACGTTAAAGAAGGTTATTAACTTAAATATGTTAAACCAGTTATCTGAAGCATTTCCATATCGATTGCGAAATGTATATATACAAGAAAATCGACTTTATACATAAATTACGATAACGGAATTCTTCCAAATGCATCGCCGTTATACCGTTATGGCTTTATGTAAACTTCAGTAAGATAAAGAAGGTTAATTAACTTAAATATGTTAAACTAATGATTTGAAGCATTTCGATATCGATTGCTTAATGTGTAATATAAAGAAAATCGACTTTATACCTAAATAAGATTACGGAATTCTTCCAAATGTACTGTCGTTATGCCGCCATGGCTTTATGTCACCTTCATTACGTTAAAGAAGGTTATATTAACTTAAATATGTTAAACTAGTGATTTGAAGCATTTCGATATCGATTGCTAAATGTGTATATACAAGAAAATCGACTTTATACCTAAATATAAGATTACGGAATTCTTCTAAATGCACTGTCGTTATGCCGCCATGGCTTTATATCACCTTCATTACGTTAAAGAAGGTTAACTAACTTAAATATGTTAAACTAATGATTTGAAGCATTTCGATATCGATTGCTAAATGTGTATATACAAGAAAATCGACTTTATACCTAATATAAGATACGGAATTCTTCTAAATGCACTGCCGTTATGCGCCATGGCTTTATGCCAACTTCATTACGTTAAAGAAGGTTTATTAACTTAAATATGTTAAACCAGTTATTTGAAGCATTTCGATATCGATTGCTAAATGAGTATATACAAGAAAATCGACTTTATACCTAAATATAAGATTACGGAATTCTTCTAAATGCACTGCCGTTATGCCGCCATGGTTTTAAAGTAAACTTCAGTTACGTTAAAGAAGGTTAATTAACTTAAATATGTTAAACTAATGATTTGAAGCATTTCGATATCGATTGCTAAATGTGTATATACAAGAAAATCGCCCTTTATACCTAAATATAAGATACGGAATTCTTCTAAATGCACTGTCGTTATGCCGCCATGGCTTTATATAAACCTTCATTACGTTAAAGAAGGTTAATTAACTTAAATATGTTAAACTAATGATTTGAAGCATTTCGATATCGATTGCTAAATGTGTATATACAAGAAAATCGACTTTATACCTAAATATAAGATTACGGAATTCTTCTAAATGCACTGTCGTTATGCCGCCATGGCTTTATATCACCTTCATTACGTTAAAGAAGGTTAACTAACTTAAATATGTTAAACTAATGATTTGAAGCATTTCGATATCGATTGCTAAATGTGTATATACAAGAAAATCGACTTTATACCTAAATATAAGATTACGGAATTCTTCCAAATGCACTGCCGTTATGCCGTTATGGCTTTATGTAAACTTCAGTAACATAAAGAAGGTTATTAACTTAAATATGTTAAACCAGTTATTTGAAGCATTTCGATATCGATTGCTAAATGTGTATATACAACAAAATCGACTTTATACCTAAATATAAGATTACGGAATTCTTCTAAATGCACTGTCGTTATGCCGCCATGGCTTTATATCAACCTTCATTACGTTAAAGAAGGTTAATTAACTTAAATATGTTAAACTAATGATTTGAAGCATTTCGATATCGATTGCTAAATGTGTATATACAAGAAAATCGACTTTATACCTAAATATAAGATTACGGAATTCTTCCAAATGCACTGTGTTATGCCGTATGGCTTTATGTCAACTTCATACGTTAAAGAAGGTTAATTAACTTAAATATGTTAAACTAATGATTTGAAGCATTTCGATATCGATTGCTAAATGTGTATATACAAGAAAATCGACTTTATACCTAAATATAAGATTACGGAATTCTTCCAAATGCACTGTCGTTATGCCGCCATGGCTTTATATCAACTTCATACGTTAAAGAAGGTTAATTAACTTAAATATGTTAAACTAATGATTTGAAGCATTTCGATATCGATTGCTAAATGTGTATATACAACAAAATCGACTTTATACCTAAATATAAGATTACGGAATTCTTCTAAATCACTGTCGTTATGCCGCCATGGCTTTATATAAACCTTCATTACGTTAAAGAAGGTTAATAACTTAAATATGTTAAACAATGATTTGAAGCATTTCGATATCGATTGCTAAATGTGTATATACAAGAAAATCGACTTTATACCTAAATATAAGATTACGGAATTCTTCTAAATGCACTGTCGTTATGCCGCTATGGCTTTATATAAACCTTCATTACGTTAAAGAAGGTTAATTAACTTAAATATGTTAAACTAATGATTTGAAGCATTTCGATATCGATTGCTAAATGTGTATATACAAGAAAATCGCCCTTTATACCTAAATATAAGATTACGGAATTCTTCCAAATGCACTGTCGTTATGCCGCCATGGCTTTATGTCAACTTCAGTACGTTAAAGAAGGTTAATTAACTTAAATATGTTAAACTAATGATTTGAAGCATTTCGATATCGATTGCAAAGATGTGTATATACAAGAAAATCGACTTTATACCTAAATATAAGATTACGGAATTCTTCTAAATGCACTGTCGTTATGCCGCCATGGCTTTATATAAACCTTCATTACGTTAAAGAAGGTTAACTAACTTAAATATGTTAAACTAATGATTTGAAGCATTTCGATATCGATTGCTAAATGTGTATGTACAACAAAATCGGCTTTATACCTAAATATAAGATTACGGAATTCTTCTAAATGCACTGTCGTTATGCCGCCATGGCTCTATATCACCTTCATTACGTTAAAGAAGGTTAACTAACTTAAATATGTTAAACGAATGATTTGAAGCATTTCGATATCGAAAACTAAATGTGTATATACAAGAAAATCGACTTTATACCTAAATATAAGATTCCCGGAATTCTTCCAAATGCACTGCTGTTATACCGTTTTGGCTTTATGTAAACTTCAGTAGGATAAAGAAGGTTAATTAACTTAAATATGTTAAACTAATGATTTAAAGCATTTCGATTTCGATTGCTAAATGTGTATATACAAAAAAATCGACCTTATACCTAAATATAAGATTACGGAATTCTTCCAAATCTACTGTCGTTATGCCGCCATGGCTTTATATCAACTTCAGTACGTTAAAGAAGGTTAATTAACTTAAATATGTTAAACTAATGATTTGAAGCATTTCGATATCGATTGCTAGATGCGTATATACAAGAAAATCGACTTTATACCTAAATATAAGATTACGGAATTCTTCTAAATGCACTGTCGTTATGCCGCCATGGCTTTATATCAACTTCATTACGGTAAAGAAGGTTAACTAACTTAAATATGTTAAACTAATGATTTGAAGCATTTCGATATCGATTGCTAAATGTGTATGTACAACAAAATCGGCTTTATACCTAAATATAAGATTACGGAATTCTTCTAAATGCACTGTCGTTATGCCGCCATGGCTCTATATCACCTTCATTACGTTAAAGAAGGTTAACTAACTTAAATATGTTAAACGAATGATTTGAAGCATTTCGATATCGAAAACTAAATATGTATATACAAAAAAATTTGACTTTATACCTAAATATAAGATTACGGAATTCTTCCAAATGCACTGCTGTTATACCGTTTTGGCTTTATGTAAACTTCAGTAGGATAAAAAAGGGTTTAAATTTAAACTTAAATATGTTAAACTAATGATTTAAAGCATTTCGATTTCGATTGCTAAATGTGTATATACAAAAAAATCGCCCTTTTACCTAAATATAAGATTACGGAATTCTTCAAATCACTGTCGTTATGCCGCCATGGCTTTATATAACTTCATTAGGGTAAAGAAGGTTAATAACTTAAATATGTTAAACTAATGATTTGAAGCATTTCGATATCGATTGCTAAATGGTATTACAAAAAATGGGCTTTATAC